>RJWT010028469.1:0-15220 GCA_004365215.1 Cuniculus paca | reverse complement strand
ACATCAGGGATTAATATTCTAAATAGCTATGGATCACCTTGAGGAAGCCAGGAGTCACCATCCCAACCCCCTACAGAAAGAATCACTGCTCTGTAAGAATGCCCGCTTGCTATGTGACTCGCTTTTCCATTTGTCCCTGATTTGGTCAGTTTTACCTGAACAGTTAAACTTTTTGGTTGACCATAGTTCTGTCCCACCTCAAGTCCCTCTGCCTTGTGAGTTCCCAGGTTTTCCCCATCTTGTTCCATCTCACCTTGTGGTTTTACTCTATAAAAGTCCCTAGAAAAGACTATCTTTGGCAACCCACTAGGGACCCTTCTGTCTGTCAGACAGAAGCTTTCTTCTCTCAAAAAATATATCCTGCTCATAACCTCTGTTGTTCCTAAAATTCATTCTTCGATTTTAGAGAACACGAACTCGTACCGGACAGCTAGTAAGTTGGGAGTCTCGTTCCCCTATATCACTATGATAACCTGCTAACTTGTCTCCCATCAGAGAAAAGGTCACAAAGGCTACCCCCTTCCTCTGGGAGCTCTACTCCCTCCTGCCCCTCCCATCCCTCCTGGTTCTCTCTGCCCCACCCCACGGGCTTTTCTTCTTTCAGGTTCAGAGCCTTTGTCCTTGCTCTTTCTAAGCCTGTGATGCTCCTCTCTTAGAGAGCCACACCTCTCACTCACTGAGTCTCCACTTAAATGCTAACCTCTCAGTGGGTTTCCTTGGCTCCTTACCTAAACGACTGCCCCCTGTATCTCTGCCCTTTGTCCTTCATTGTTTCTATTGATAGCATCATCTAACATATCCATCTTCATTTGCCTTTATGGAGATGTAAACTCGATAAAATCAGGGCCTTTCTTTGTTATTGTAATTCCTCAGGGTTCTAAAAAATTACTTTAACTTTTTTTCTTTTTTTTTTTTCTCTAAGGGCAAATGTGTTACGTCCTCCAATATACTACAAATGCCTAGACCTGTACGTGTCACAAAGCAGGTGCTTAATAGATAAGCACTGAATAAGCAAATGAATGAAATATAAAGTGTAGGAATCTAGACTCAATGACAGCTATGATCTCAATGAATACAGACATTTACAGATAGCTACTCAATGATTTAAACTGGTCAGTGTTCCACTCTTCTGTCCATCTAGTTGGCTTTCAAAATAAAGTATATTTTCTCAGAGTAAGAATTCATGATATAAATTGCTACGATTTTGCCTCAGAATACTGTTATTATTATTAATGAAAACTAATTTAGATCTGCTGCCAGAAGCATAGTTTTAGCTTATTAGCTCTTTGCTTAGGAATTCTCTGAGAAAAGACTTGTTTTCCAGTCTGTCATTCTTTCCCTATTTGTACCATTCGCAGATGGAACAAGGCACAGGGAAGGAATTGTATGGTGTGGTATTAACAGTTTTACAACCATGACAATTCCAGCTTTGAATCTCTAACTAGCCATGTGACCTGATCAAAGTGCTTACCTTCCCAGTTACCTTACCTGTTAGTGACCAAATACCTGAGATAATCAGCTTAGAAGGAGGAAGAGTCTATTTGGGCTTAGGATTTCTGAGGTTTCGGGTCATGTGGTCCTGTTGCCTTCGGCCTTTGGCCGCGCAGTACACCATAGAGGGAGTGTGTGGTAGAAGAGCTGCTTACCTCATGGCAGCTGGGAAGCAAAGATTGAGAGGAAAGTGTGAGAGAACCCACTAAGCCCTTCAAACCACACTCTTTCTTCCAGTAGACTTCACCTTCTAAAAAAGTGTTCACTGCATCGCCACAGCACTAGAGGCTGGCGTCCAAGCCTTGAATACATAGGCTTTGGGGGACATTCAGATCTAAACTATCATACCCCTCTCTGCCTTATCAGTTAAGTGAGCTAATAAATACTTCAAGAGATGTTGTCAAAATCAAGTGTGATCAGGCTTAACAGATTTCCACATTTGGAAGTGTTCAATAAAGGCAAGAGTGGTCAAGGAAATAACTTTTTGGAGAAAGTAGAATTTTGGTTGGAATTTGAAAATCATTGACATTACACAAGAAACTGCTGATTTCTTTTAACCCCAAGCAAACAAAGTTCTTTTTCTCCCAATAGTTTATAGGGAAAGTTAAGGAATTCATTATTCTAGCCATAGTATTTAATATTTGCAAATCCTATGTGGGCATCATTTTATTAATCACATATTACAAATGAATCTCCAAAGCAATTCAATGACTTTATGAACTAGATTCAATTTCACATGACTCAATTCAGCTAGTTTAGAAAATTTCCTGTGCAATGTTAATTTCTGTACTTTATAGTACATTTTGTATTAAAATACCCTTAAGACTATTTCTTTCAGATAAATATTATAGCTAAAGTAATTACTTTGACATCTTCATTGAGATTTAATTCACATACTGTAAAATTCACTAATTTAAAAAGAATAAAAATGTGTCATGTACATATATCAACTACTCACAATGAATATATTCATTATATAGCACACACATACTAATAAAAAATTAACTTAGATCTTTTTAAAGAAGCAAATTAGTTTAATAGACACTTAATTCCCTTAAAGTGTGTGTTTTTAAGGATTCCCTTGCATGTTACAGAACTATGAACCCCTTGTTCTCTTTTGAGCTAATGACATCTGTCTCATGCATATTTAACTGCCTTCTTTGTACTTCCCCAATTACCTTGTACTGCCATGTAAGAGTAGGAACTTTCTTTTTTTATTTTTATTTATTTTTTGGAACTTTCTGATTACTTGATTAATATGCAAATACACATAGTAGGTTATATCAGTTATCTAATTTGATCTTCATATAACTCATTGAGGTAAGTACTGTTATTATTACCATTTAACAGATGAGGAAACCAAGATTAAGAAATCTAAGGTCTCCTATGCTCTGGACTTGTCTCACTCTAGAGTTCATCATTTTAGCCTGATAATGCTTCTTTTATCTTAAATCCTGATTTGTGTTTATTTGCATAAGTAATTAAGGTTTTACCATCAAAAAAATTAGGAAATATAGATAAAAGGGCAAAGTCACCCAAATCCCAAAACCAACATTGCACTGGGGATTGAACTCATGACCTTGCACTTGCCAGGCAGGTGCTTAGGCCACTGAGCTAGATCCCCAGCCCTCCAAAACCAACATTTTAGATAATTCCCAATTAGCAATTTGGTATGAATGCCTACACATTTATATACATAATTATACATGCAACAATAACATATAATTAATTATAAACTTATAATTACTTACCAAAATGAGATGATGCTTTCTTTATATTCTGCAATATCTGTCACAATTTTCATTTGGCTTATTTCCACTGAAGTAAATATCTAGATCTGGCTCAATGGTATTTCATTGTATAAATGCAGCTTAATTCATTTACTATCAATAATGCATGCATGCCTGTTTCCCTGCTACTCAATCACACTTCCTATTTTCATATCTTGCTACTATTTTATCATTATTTTCATTAATTTTTTAACATTTATCAGTTTCAGAGTCCAAATAGATATCACACTCTATTGTCCAATTTTGAAATTCCTGATGAGGATTATTTTTTCCTGTGGACTTTCTAGCCATATGTGTTGCTTCTCTATAAACTGCCTGACCTCTCACTTTAAAGTGTTTCTATTGATTTGGAAGAACTTTATATAAATGTTAAAGACATGTTTATTGTCATACACATTGTAAATTAAATACATTTTTCTTTTTAAAACTTTTCTCCTTTTTCTGTTTGTTGGTCTTTCTCCTTTGGCTACTGGGCTTACCACAGGCAGATAGTAAAATTAATGAAGTTTATCCCTGTCACCATGGTAGATTTTCTTATCATTCCTCTTCCTCTTCTTTTTATATAATTTCTAAGGAATGTTGAACCTAGTCAATAACTCTTATAGGTTGTTGTTTATAGCCTTTTTTATTTTGTTTTGTTTCAATTTGGTTTGAGTTTTGTTTTGTTTTGTTTTAGACAGGGTCTCACTATGCAGTTCAGGCTGGCCTCAAACTCACAATGATCCTCTTGCCTCAGCCTCCCAAGTGCTGGGATTGCAAGCGTACACCACTACCCATGGCAGTTTCTATTTTTTGAGATGAGACCACACTATGTTGCCCTGGTCTCAAACTTGTAAGGACAAGCAATCCTCCCTAACATCTGGAACTAGGGATGTGTGCCACCTTGCCTGGCTTAATAGGGTTTTTATACAAAACAGATTAACTAGTGGAAGACATTTCATGATTTTGTCGTTTTGAAAGGATCTCCTAGAAAAGAAAGAAGGGGAAAAAACATATATATATATACATACAAGATAGTTAACTATATTACTAATCTTTCTTAATGCATCAAAAAGAACAGTTTGTACCTTCATTGTCCAATTGTTTGATCATTTTTTTCATGCCTATATCTTGTTATCTGAACTACTTGAAGACAACAATATACAATATATTAACCAGTGTTAATCTCCTATTATTTTGTTTTGAAATTCTGTATCATCTTTTTTATTCTTTTTTTGGTTTTTAAAACAAAAACTAAAAATAGAAAGGAGCTCTTCTACTTACCTACTGCCTCTTAGGCTCACTGCAACATTCTGAGACATTCTATTTTATGGCACAAGCTTCAGGGTGAAAATGAAAGTAGGTACCAATCCTCATTCTGTTCTGATTTGCCTTATGAGCTTGAGAAATACATATTCTAATGTTCATATACCTTACCTCCAAAATAAATATCTGTAAAGATCAAATGAGATCATATATGTAATATGCTTAATACATATTAATAATATGCTCAGCACATATTTAGCATTTTCTAATGAAGCTAGCATGAGGGCAGATAATCAATGAAAAAATGTTTTGACTGTTTCATCAATGTACTTTTTATTCGTAAGTTCATTGTAGTACCTTCTTTTTGTGACCAGCATATCAGACTCTCTAAGAGGAAAGCATTAGTACACATTTTAGAAGGGGGAAAAGTCAATCTATTACATTTCAATTAATTTAACATTTGAAATTAATATATTTAATATTTGAAAAGGAAAATTACAGCTGTTTTTGCAATACAAACTACAGAAAGCTAAGCCAGATAAAATCTTTTCTGGAGGACATATGTAGAAGATGGACTCCAACTTCTGCCATCCATAATTTTTGACAAGGCAAGTTGCAGGAGCTCTAGGGTGTGTAGACGTTTATTAAAAAAAGACAGATTTTTTTAAAGTTGAGAAATGTTTGCTCAACGTGTTTTTCAAATGTGAGTTATCACAATTTTATACAGACCTCTAGAAGAACCCAAGAAAAAAATTACAACTAAGAATGATAAACTCTAGCAACGACATTTACATGTCCAGACACATATATTCAAGTCTGCCAAAAACCAAGCCAGGACAGTTACCCTTGTAGAAGTTATAGCCATGTTATTGCCAAACATAACCACATTCTATTGATTCTTCAGAAGGCAAAACTCTGAAAGGACCCCAACCGCGTAGGCGGGGAAGCTGTTTGTTTAATAACAGTGCACAAAGGAAGAGCGCCACCTGCTGGACCTCCAATGATACTCCGTGATGGGCCTGGTCCTGGCAAGGAAATAAGAGTTGGGTTCAAATCAAATTCACATGCCCGGGACTAGATTCGTTTAACAGTCATTTGGCATTATTCGGATATTTCTTACTAACATTCGAGCTTCTTGTTTCTCAGCTGACAAATGAATTACTCTTCTAGAGCACAACTTTTCCTGGAAGTTAAATCTATTACTGCGCAAGCACTTACTGTGAATAATAACACATTTTGGAATAAAGTTTAATGTATTCCATAAAGCACAACTTTTTGTTATTTTAAAGTCACAGTTGCAGCCGGGCCTGGTGGCGCACGCCTGTAATCGCAGCACTCGGGAGGCTGAGGCGGAAGGATTGTTGCGAGTCGAGACCATCCTGGGCTACAAAGTAAGCTGAAGGCCAGCTTGAACACATAGCGAAACCCTGTCTCAAAAGACAAAGGCTGGGGATTTAGCACAGTGGCCTAAGCACCTGCCTGGCAAGCATGAAGTCAAGAGTTTGATCCCTGGTGCTGCTAAATAAATAAATAAGTAAAGTCACAATTCCTTCTTCTCTTTATTGTGCAAATCACCAACACATTAATTGTCTTGAGGTGTCAATGATTTCTGAAAAGTTATATGCCGGTGGTAGCACTTGCCTGCAATCCCAGTATTTGGGAGGCTGAGGTAGGAGGAATGCACATTCAAGGCCAGCCTGGGTTATGTAGTGACTGTCTGTTTCCAAAAACTAAAGTAACGTGCCAGGGCTCTGATTTTTATTTAGTCATACTTAAATGGGCAAGTAGGAAGAAGTATTGACAGTGGAGCCCCAAAGGGATCAAGAACAGTGGGACTGATTCCTCAAGATGGGAAAAGATGCTATATCATAGGACTATTTAGAATTTCTGCACATAGTGATTAAAAAATACAAGCTGAATTCATTTTATTATTGTTTTTTGAAGTTCCACAACGTGCTCTTTTTTTCAGAAGCAAGGGTAAACCATCCCCATAGCATCCCATTCCACTGTATATCTTCAAATATTTGTACTCAAATGGTGTGGGATGTAAAGATACTCAGATCTCTATGCCCTGTGTGTGGATATATAATTACGTTTCCATGACTTTTTATTCTATGTGTTGGTTTTTCTTTTCTTTTTTTTTGAACCAGAAATCAAACTCAGGACCTCATGCTTGCCAGGCAGGCACCATGCGGCTGAGCTATACCCCCGGCCCTCCCATGACTTTTTGTACCTGACTAAAACTGACCTCATCCACGCTGCCTTAAATCTTTTTCCCTTTTGACACTACTTATTACTAATTCGTTTAGGTCACAAGTAATAAAGCTATCATATTAAATACCTTAATGTGATTCCATTTACTCAGATTTTATTCCATGTAAAATTTAGCTAAGATAAGCTCACAGTCAGAATGACATTGAAAGGAAAAGAAGGAAAGAGGAACACAGGAGCATGGGGTCTTTTAAAAACACATTGTACCACTCTGTCTCTAAGTGAAGCCAATCCAGATCTTGCACAGAATTTCTGTATTGTAGCTGTTGAGGAAGTTGGGGATTCCCCAAGGACGAGAGACTGGTAAGATATGATAAGTGGACGTTTTTCTGGGCAGCGAGTCCCTGATTAAAAGAAAAAAATTCTCTAATGACATTTCATTCTCTGAGTCCTATCTTTTCAGTTATATGAAACAATAAATCATCCTTGTTTTTGTTTGTTAAGCAAGTTTGAAATGTATTTCTATCTTCCTTCCTAACCTGAAGCATTTTGACAAATACAAAGCTTTGAATATAGTGCTTATGTTAAAGATTAAAATATTCTACAGCTAATATTTATAGTACTTTTATGTAGCTGACAGCTAATATTATGTCCTCTTATGTAGCTGATTGAAACAAATTTAAGCAGACATCATATCTATGAGTAACCCATTGCATCTGACAACAAATGGCAGTTACCACAATATGTGGCAATTTACTTTTCATAGTAATTTGTCATTCTTTATAGTCAGTTGGAAAATGATTTATTTACATTCTACACATTTGATTAATTACTGGCTGTACATATACACTACTTAAAGTTTAGATTTAAAAACAACTGGCTCAAATTCTGACAAGAAAATTAGCAGCTCTTCTGCACATTATGACCTGACTATATATAAATATAATCCAGCCTCACTCACATTTTAATCACTTTTTTTTATTTTTTTATTTTTATTTATTTATTTATTTATTTATTTTGTGTGTGGCACCAGGGATTGAACTCATGACCTTGTGCTTGCCGGGCAGGCACTTAGACTGCCGAGCTAGATCCCCAGCCCTGTTTTTGAGACAGGGTCTCACTATGCCATTCAGGCTGGCCTGGAGCTCACTTTGTAGCGCAGGCTGGTCTCGAACTCACAACAATCCGCCTGTCTCAGCCTCCCGAGTGCTGGGATTACAGGCGTGAGCCACCACGCCTGGCTTTAAAAAATATTTTCAAAAAATTCTAAATTTTAGCTCAAATCATTATGTAATTAAATTAGGAAGTATGGCAGAGCTTAGGTTAAAACTAAATATTAGCATAAATTCTGTAGCTTTAATAGTCATGTTTTACATGACATTATTAAGATTATAATCATATGAATGACATAATTAAATTTTAGAATTTGGAAGTCAGCTGCTGTAAGAGCTATAATAACTTTAATTTTTAAGGATCCCAGTGTAATAAATTAAGCAATGTTGACAAACCTGTCATGAAAATGAGCATGAATAGAAAACATACTGGAGGTCAAAGACATCAACTTTCTGAGTCGTCAGAAGTTTCTGGTTTGTCTGTTGCTATTGTTTTGTAGTTTCTTAGTTAAGACATATGCACTACAGTCTTAACATTACAACTTGATCTCCAGTTCCAAGAACACCACCATGCTTGCCTTTGGCATTCAGCAAGGGTTTTTTGTTGTTTTTTTTCCCTGACACCAGGGATTGAACTCATGACTTTGTGCATGTCAGGTAGGCGCTTAGGCCACTGAGCTAGATTCCCGGCCCTTGTCTTTTTGAGACAGGGTCTCACTACGCTGTTCGGGCTGGCCTTGAGCTCACTTTGTAACCCAGGCTGGTCTCGAACTCACAACAATCCTCCAGTCTCAGCCTCCTGAGTGCTGAGATTACAGGCGTGAGCCACCACGCCCGGCCAGCAAGAGTTTCTTGAAAGAATGAATGAATGAATATTTTTAAATAAACATAAATCTTTGGCACCACAAGGTTTTTGCTGTAATCGCTCCAGGTTCTCTACAGAGTCATGTAGACTGAGCCAGAGGAATTTCAGGTGTCTCTGTTTTTAAGCTTCATTTTCCCAAATTTGAAGGAACTGAGAGCAAAAGAGATAAAGTGACAGTCCAAAACAAAGATGGGCTAGTAAGTCAGCTAATAATTTTTTTATTTTGGTACTAGGAAGTGAGCTCAGAACCTTGTACTTGCCAGGCACAAGCTGTGCCACCGAGCTACATCCCTGGCCCCCAAAACATTTTCAAGTGCCCGTTACTTGGTGAATGTTCGGTTCTCTTTGAAATAATTGAGATACAACAGAGGATACAATAGAATAAGTCCTGCTTTAAGGAGATTATAGTCTAGTGATGACAAATATGTAAATGAATAAATAAATATGATGTCAGGCCCTAATAAATGGTGCTATGAAAATACTAATACAGACTATCATGGTGACAATAAGGAGAGCTATATGGGACTTAGCTAGTTTACTGTTTAGTACAGAAGTCTCACGTGAGCCAAAAACCCTGAGTAATAAGGAGACAGCCACGTACAGATAAGAAGGAAGAGTATTAGAAACACAGTGCAAAGGATCTGAGTCTGGAATAAGCTCAATGTGTTTAGTAAAAAGAAAAATAGCAACAACGCTTCAGCTGGAATGGAGATTAGGAGAAAATACAGTATAGGGAGCCAACACACACTCTGTCATGCCATGTGTATCAGGAATTATTGTCACAGTGCTGGGGGTCAAACTCAGGCCCTGTGCATGCTATTCAAGCATTCTGTCACTGAGCAACACTCCCATCCTGTAACCTTTACTTTCAAAAACTCTCTCAGGATCCTGCGTGGAGAATGGGCCAGGGTGAAGCAAGAGAGGAAACTGAGACTAATTGGAAGGTTGTCCTCATAACCAACACTACATGGTGATCACTTGGACTCTGATGTAGCAGCAGAGAGGGTGAGTAGCAACTGGATTTAAGACATCTGTAAGTACCTACAGGACTTGTTGCCAGATGCACATAGTCAGTTGGGCAAATGAAAATGCCATTTACGGTGCTGTAGGGTGTTATGGCTGGTGTGTAGATGTTCCCCCAAAGCCTCATGCAATCATAGGTGAGGCATTTTGGAGCTGGCTGGATTTAGACTATGTGATGCTAGGATGAAGGAAGTGATGCCGGGATTGATTCCCTGGTGCTCAGATTAAGGGTGTGAGTGCTATCCACCTGAGGGTAGCCTAGATAAAATATAAAGGACAGAAAGAGCTACTGTGTTCATTGCTGGTCCCTGGTCACCTGCTAGATTTTGCTGTCTTCTGCCTGCCATGAAGTGTTTCTCCTCTGCAATGCACATCTGCCAAGCCACCCTGCCTTGGAGCCAGCCAACTGTGAACTGAAACTTCTACAAACTGTAAGGTAAATAAACCTTCCCTCTTTTAACTTTGGGTGTCTCAGCAGTGAGAAGAGTAACCAAGACTTAGGGGAAAATGATTTGGGAAAATGGGAAAAGTATTGGTTCTGTTTGAGGTATGTTAAATTTGACATTTTTATTAAATATTCAGTAGAAGTGCCAAAAGGTACTTGGATAAATAAGTGTAAATTTCAGGACAAGAAGACATGTACTTAGAAGTAATTGATAAATTGATGATATTAAAGACACGAATCTAGGGAAAAATAGCAGGTAAATGCTAAAGAGGAAAACCGAGGATAGAGCCTAGAATCTGCTGCAGGATTGAGGCCCAGCAAAGGGACTGAGAGAGCCAACAGACAAGTCAGGAAAACCAAAAAGCCTGTTTGCATGAGCATCTGCTGAACACAACGTTGGTCGGAATCATTTTTTTTCAGTATGGGAAAGGAAGATTGGAGAATGAAATACATGAAATGAGAATGGGAATGAAGACAGAGTAGCAAGTTAAATATAGCTTTCAGAAGTTTTTCCGTGGAGTAGAGGTTAGAAGGAGATGGGGGACCAGGGAGCTACGTTAGACAGCTACCAAGTGATCTAGTAGGAAGACTGGATGCCAAAGGAAAGAAAGGGGATAACAGAAGAGACAAAGCCCTGGAGAAGGCAAAAGAGGATGAGACATTAGGCAGTGTGGAAAGATTGAGCTTTGACTTTAGTTAGAACAACGTGCCCTTTCACTGTGAAGGGCAGGAAGGCAGGTACCTGGGCTCGGATGCAGCTGAGCTATAGATTTGCTGAGAAACTAAGCAGTTCTTGGATACTTCCATCAAAGTCGAATCCAATTTTCCCACATCCTATGCAACATTGCAACCACATAGCTGCCATTAGAATTATAAAGTCTTGTTTGCTGTACTGGACACAGCAGCACAACTTTGTGAAAGATGTCAGTCCTAATTCCATTAATTTGCAGTGTGGAAATATTCTGCAAACTTGATCATCTAAGTTTAGTGCTATAAAGTATCGCTATTTAACTTTTTAAAATTGTTGTACATTAAACTTTTAAAGTAAATTGTAAAAGAGACATCATCCTCCATTTTCACTTATCCAAAAGATACAGTAAAAACACTGAGGAAATGGGAAACCATGGGTCCTTGAAGCCACTGTTGAACCACTGAACTAATCAATTCTGGAATGACCCTATCCCAAATTTGTTATTAAGTCTCTTCACAAATGTACTGATTACTTAAGCCTGTAGCTGTTGCTGTTGAGTATTGTCATTTATAACTGAAAAAATTTTAACATGCTTAGTATTTTTTTCTTTTGCTGTTGCCCTAGATTTACTGAAAATATTACAACAATGCACAAAGATTCAAACAGTTCCCATTTGTTGTTTGGAAATTCATCTCAACCATAGGCTAAGTGACAAAAATATGGTTGACTTCACAAATTTGCCTGCACATGAACTATGTTAATCTTCTCTGTGTCGTTCCAGTTTTAATATATATGCTGCCAAGTTGAGTAGAGGAAGATTTTACTGGGACAATGGTAACCATCTGAGAAAAAACAAGCTTAAATTGCGCACAAAAAATAAATTCTACATAGATCAAAATATAATGAAAAAGGTACTGAACAAGGATGTAAGAGAATTCTTCCATAATCTTGAACTATAGGAGTCTGTACAGGGATGGAAGGGCACTTGCGTGGCATGTATCAGGCCCTGAGTTCAATCTCCAGTATGACACACACACACACACACACACACACTCACACACGAAAATCTTTCCAAGTATGACACAAAACTAGAGGCCACACATGCTAGACTAATTCTTCAATAAGTCTCATATTTTAATTTATAATGAAATATTTCTGTGAAAAAAAGAAGAGTCACAGGGGCTGGAGATGAAGCTCCATGGTCGGGTGCGTACCAAACAAGAGAGAAGCCCTGGGTTCAATCCTCACCACCACCACCACCAGACACACAAAAAAGGGAATTACAATATGTACACAGTACAGGACATATGTAGAGACATATGGCTTAGTGTTCATTGTATTCCTTTTGCTTTCTACAAAGTTCCTTAAAATGCTGATTTTTTTTTTTTTTGAGACAGGGTCTTGCTAATGCAGTTCAGAATGGTCTTGAACTCATTGTGTAGCCCAGGCTGGCTTAGTTTTTTTTTTTTTTGCAGCACCAGGGATTGAACTCATGACCTCACACTTGCCAGGCAGGCACTTAGGCCACTGAGCTAAAGCCCCAGCCTTTGTCTTTTTGAGACAGGGTCTCACTATGCTGTTCAGGCTGGCCTTGAGCTCACTTTGTAGCCCAGGCTGGTCTCTAACTCACAATGATCCTCCTGTCTCAGCCTCCTGAGTGCTGGGATTACAGACGTGAGCCACCACGCCCAGCTGCCCAGGCTGGCTTTGAACTCACAGCAATCCTCCTACCTCAGCCTTCTGAGTACTGGGATTACAGGTGTTCACCACCATACCTTAACTCTGACTAATATAAAAGATGTCAATTTACATAGCAGTACAATGGAATCATTAAAAAGCCTAGAAGCCATAAAAGAGAAGATTGACAAATCTATATAAATTTTTAAATCCTTCATTAAGACACATAACAAAGGGGCTGGGGATCTAGCTCAGCAGTCTAAGTGCCTGCCCAGCAAGCACAAGGTCGTGAGTTCAATCCCCGGTGCTGCAAAAAAAAAAAAAAAAAGACACATAACAAGTCAAAAGACAAATGAAAATCTCTCAATTTAAAATAGAGATCAAGAGTTAGTTTATCTAATTTACAGAGTTTCTGCAAGTTTATTTTTAAAAAACACAGCCATCAACCACATAACAACAAAGTGTATTAATGTAGTAAGTTGAAAACAATGGTTCTTAAATATACACAAAGGTGTTCCACTTACTCATGAAAACAGAATGTCACATTAAAGTACAATGATATTGAATTTCTTGACTTGCATCTTCTACTGGGGAAGTGTGGGCAAATAACCCTCTCCTACACTAATGCCAAAGTGCAAATGATACCATCGGGGAGTAATTCTGCAGCACTCATCAATACTATAACATGCATATCCTTGAGGCAACAATTTCATGTTAGAAAGATAACCTCTTTAATAAATGGTACTGGAAGAATTGGCTTTCCATATGCTGAAGACTAAAACCAGACCCATGCTTATCACCATGCACTAAAGTCAAAATGGACCAAAGATCTAAATATTAAAACAGAAACACTAAATCTACTAGTAGAAGAGAAAGTAAGTCAAAATCTTGAAGACATAGGGGTAGGCAGAGAGTTCATGAACAAAACCCAAACTGCACAGGAAATACTTCAAAGAATCAACAACTGGGATCTCATCTTATTAAAAAGTTTTTGCACTCAACAGAAATTACCAAGAGAGTGAAAAGAAAACTCACAAACTGGGCAAAGATTTTTGACAACCGTTCCTCAGACAATGGACTTCAGTCTAGAACATATAAAGAATTTTAAAAATCAGAGCCCCCAAATTCAAAGACCCAGTCCAAAAATAGGTATCTGAGATGAATACACACTTCTCAGATGAGGAAATACAAATGGCAAATAAATGTATCAAAAAATGTTCAACATCATTGGTCATTTTAAAAATGCAAATTAACACTGAGATTCCATCTCACACTAGAAAGATCAGCTATCATCAAAAAATCATCCAATAACAAATGCTGGTGGGGCTGTGGGGAAAAAAGATCACTTCTCCACTGTTGGTGGGAATGCAGACTGATGCAACCACTGTGGAAATCAGTGTGGAGATTCCTCAAAAAACTAGGATTGGAGGTTCCATTCAACCCAGCTATTCCCCTTCTGGGTATCTTCCCAAAAGAATTAAAAACATCATATCACAGTGACATATGCGCACCCATGTTTATAGCAGCACAGTTTGTAATAGCTAATCTTGGAAACAACCCAAATGCCCATTAACTGAGGAATGGATAAAAAAATGTGGTATTTTTATACAATGGAGTACTAGTCAGCCATAAAGAAAGATAAATTCTAGGCTTTTACAAGTAAATGAACGCAACTAGAGACCATACTCATAAATGAAATAAATCAAACTTGCATGTATAAACATCGTATTGTCTCCTTAGTGTAAGAAACTGAAAGAGTAAATAAGATCCAAAGGAATAATAGATATTGTGAAAGGGAAAGAAACTGCTCAAAAGGAATGAACAATTGGGATGGGAGAAAGAAGAAAAGAAGGAAGGAAAAAAGAAAAAATATACATATCTACATATACATATCTATATATATATATTATATATGATAGCTCAGATGATTGTACTACTCATTCTATTAGTTCACTGAAAGAAAAGTTAGTGCTTATATCGTTTGATCAATTTTGCATGCCTATATCTGGTAATCTGAGCAACTATTTTGGAACAACAATATGCAATATAATAACCATTGTTAATCTCCTATCATCTTGTTTTGAAATTCTGTATTGTTTTGTTAATTCTTTTTAAAACAAAAAAAATTTAAAAGCTGTTATTAAAGAAAAGAATGTATCCTATAGAATTGTTTGTACTAGTAAAATGGCATTTGTACAAGGCTATTCTTTGTAGCATTATTTGTGAAAGCAAAAGATTAAAAAGTAGGTAAAAATTCATCTACTGGTTGGTTAAATAAATGTCAGTATAATCATAAAATTTAATATTGTGTACTTATTTTTTAAATAAAGAAAAAGTTTCTTTTAAGGGGTGATATGGAAATGTCTTCATGATTTAGTATTGAGACTTTTTAAAAAGTAAAATGAACAATGTGTGTAAGATGCAGACATTTGTATAAAAGCATATGGAGAAATATCTTCAGAAGAAATTAATAAAATTGGTTGCCTATGGCAGAAAAACTATGGAACCGACATGGAAGGGAAAAAGACATTTCACAATACACTCACATAAATATATAACCAAAAACAAAGTTTAAAACACTGTGAAATTAAACCAAAAAACAATATCTGTTAGTATAAACTCACAATCTGAGAAATATGAATTATTTTTGTGAAACCAAGTTTTTGGGGG
>RJWT010028468.1:0-15206 GCA_004365215.1 Cuniculus paca | reverse complement strand
GCTACCAGAGTAGTAATGCCAATGTGCATGTTTCACTTCTGCCACATACAAATGTGCCTTCATCTTTAAGTGAATTTCCCCATCAATGCTCTGGATCTCCTTCCTTCTTTTTGCAGGATACCTCTCTCCCAGCTATCTTACTTTCATATATATATATATATATATATATATATATATAATTTTTTTTTGTACTGTGGATCAAACTCACAACTTAGTGCTTGCCAGGCAGGTACTGTGCCACTGAGCTATATCCTCAGCCCTTTCCCTATAATTTAATCTTTTTCTCTTTCCTGAATCTGTGCCAACAGCATCTCCTCCCACCTGAATAAAAATCCACCTCTTTCCAGCTATTGCCTTCTCTTTCTTCTCTTAAACAGCCGAACTTCTTTGCATGCTAGGCAAGTGCTCTATCTAGACTGAACTACAGCGTCGGTCTAAACTTCTTAAGTGTATTTCACACGCAGTCCTTATTTCCTCATCTTTCCATTTACCTTTCAAGCTACTGTAACTGGACCTCTACTCCCATTATTCCACTGAAACTGAACTTGCAAAGGTTACCGACTTCCTTGTTTCTAAATCCAATGGCTTCTTTAACACCTTATTTTACTTGATTACTAGTCAGCTTTCAACACTTCCCTCCCTTGGCTTCTGAGACCCCTCAAGGTTCACTAATGGCTATCTTCTTACCATTGTGGACACTTCATCTCAAATACCTGTGCAGGTTTAACCTTCTTTGCCAGACCCTCAAACTTGGGTACTTCTCGGCACTCTGTCCTAGACCCTCTCTTTTTCACACATAGCCTAGGGGCGAGCCTAACTAATCCACTGTTGTGGCTGTCATCCACAAGGCCCTACAGATTCTCACATTTCTACTTCCAGCTTAGATTCATCTTGTGACCTCCAATCAGGCATATTCAGCTGCCTCCTTGAAACCTCCAATTTGGATATTCTACAGGCACCTCACAGTCACCATGCCCAGAACGGCCTCCGAAAAGCCTCATTTCCTCCTTCCTGTTGTCTAAACCAGAAAACTAAGTCATTTATTTCTCCTATTTCAAAACATATGTTTGATCATTACTCCCGTTTAAGGCCTGATAACTCCCCACTGGCTCACAATAAATCTAAGAACGTATGTTCATAGGTGTAAACTGCATTAGATTTTTCTCCCATCAGCAAAATCTACCTGTGAATTGAAGACTGAGATTTAACATCAAAGATTCTCCAGGATCTGGCCCAGCTCTTCCAAGGTTTCTCTCACATTAGTCTTTGCCCTGGCCAGAGACCCTTCATGTAATTTCTGGTACTCACCCCTGATTTTCCCTTCTTTGGGGGCCTCCAAGGAGTTTTTTTCTCAAGTCTCCAAGTCTTTCAAGACCCAGTTCAAGAATCATCCCCTTTACAATGCTCCTTCTCTCAGATTTTGAGCTCTTAATCTTCTATACTATTTATTGCCTATATAGGATTAATTTGGTTCATGTATGATTTTTCTCCCTACTCCGTTAAGATGTATAGTCAGGGCCAAAATATCGATCCTCAGAACTCAAGGAACCTCACTTAGCTCATACGTGGCGCACAGTAGTCGCTCAGTAAATCTCTGTTAAATGCGTGGACAAACGCAAGGAAGCTGTACTTCCTAGTCCCTCGGTGCCTCCACAAACGGGGCATTCTGTAAAGTCATACGGTAAGCTCTCCCACCGCCCCCCGTCAGCCGGACTACGCCTCCTCCCCCGGACCGCTCGGCAAGCGCCGCCGAGGCGGTTTCGTTCGGTTTTCTACCTCCAGCCCTCCGAGATGCGGCTGGTAGAGGATGGCAGAGGTAGCTAGACGAGGTACGTCAAAGACCACTGTCTTCTGCCCAGTAGGATAAGACGCGGGGCAAGGAGAGAACCTCCGCTTTCCCACAATACGGCACTGTCCCGCCGACTACCCACGCAGCAGGGTGGGCGACTCTTCCTGACCGGCGTCCCGGCTGACCAATACCTGGTCCGGATCAAGCGGGAGGGGCGGGGCCTGGTTGCTATGGCAGGATTTGTAGGGAGTAGCGAAAGGCTCAGAAAGGCTCGGTAGTTGCTAGGGAGGAGGTCACAGAGCGCGGCTCTGGGATTGGGCAGTGTCGGGAAGGGGGTGGGGAGGGGCGGCGGGTGGGCGGTGTTCGGGGTGCGCGGGGTTGCGGCGCTGGAGCGTAGGCGGCAGTTCCGGTGCTAGGCCAGTGCGGAGGGTTGTTGCCTTCGCCATGGCCCGGGCTGAGCTGGACTACACCATCGAGATCCCGGATCAGCCCTGCTGGAGCCAGAGTATGGAACGAGGGTCGGGTCCAGTCCTGGGGAGGTGACCTGACGAGTCTATAGGTCGCGAGCGCACCTAGCTCCGCCCGCCTCGCTGCTCCGCCCCTTCGTAGGGTCCCGCTGGTCCCAGACTTTGAGGGGCGCGGAGAGCCCCGCCCCAGCACGGTCCTGTCCGAGCCACGCCCCTTCTCTGAGTCTGCGCTGGGTCTGGGTCCTTTTCCTGCTTTGTCAGTCTGGGATTCTCAGGCCCATGCTCTTCTCTCTGTAGCTGGAGGCTGCCTAGGGTAGCCTGATTCCTCTATATGGGCTCCCAACTTTTCTCCTGTCCGCCAGTTGCGGCTAAGGGTACACATTATTTTCCCGCAGGAAGGCAGTTTCTTTTTTTTTTTTTGGAGAAACGGGGAACTCAGAACCCCAACCCCTTCTCTACTCTTTTTGGCAGTAATAATAGCAGTCGCTGCTATCAAGTAGAACACTTGAAATCTTGACTCTCCCTTCAGTGGCTGAATGACCTTTGGTAAGCTGCCTGCTCTGGACTCGAGTTTCCTCCTCTGCAAAATAAGAGTAAAATAGTAAAATCTCTCATAAGTTTGTTGGTTGCATAACTGAAGAGATTATTTGTGTAAAGAATCTGGCGTAGGGCCTGACATGGATCGAGTTTAGTAATTGGTGTGTAAGATTAACATTGGTTCCCCCACTATAGACCAAGCTTTGAAGAAAGATGTGTGGGAGGCTACACAAAATTAATAGCTATTAAAGCAGGCCGGTGTCCATGGCAGGGCCCAAAGAATGGGAAGTTGTTTCTGCTGGGAATTTCAGTAGAGGAGCCTTGGAGGGCGGGTCAGCCTGGGCCCCAGCTTGTCTCTTGCCTGCATTACTTGGCATTGCCTCCGTGCCTCCAGTCTCAGCCCCTTGTATTGGTATCACAGTGAACTTAATACAAGGGTTTAATCTTATCACAGCTTTTCATAAAACCCTTTAGTGGCTCCTTACTACCCTCAGGATAAATCAAGTCTAGATTCCTTAGCGTGGCATTTGGAGTCCATAATTTAGTAGCCAGGAGTTACCTCTTTGATCACTATGTCCTTTGTGCAGTGTGCGTTTTCTGTCTTGGTGACATCCAATGGCTTGTGATTCTCTGCATGTTTCGTTGCCTTTGTGGCTGCTCTTTCTTGTGCTAAGGATGCCCTTCCTTTCTGCTGCCCAGCACTGCCCCCTTTGCTTAGCTAGCTCACTAGGTGAGGCATAGCTCAGACATTTCCTTCACAGAGCCTTCCCAGACCCCTGTACTACCATCTTGTGTTCCTTGGCTGGAGTCTAGGAGGAGAAGGCAGTGTCTAGCCTCCCAAAGACAGATGGCTTGGATCAGCTATTTTTCCCTTGACCTGGATCTGTTGCCTTGAGCTTTTGGATTTACCAAAGTAAAAATATTTATTATCTTTGGAAAGCCTTGAAATGAAAAGGTCTGGAGCTGTGTTCTGTGTTCTGCATGACCAGGAGGGCAGAAACTCTCTCTCTGCCTACATGGGAAGCTTGATGGTCTTGGTTCACATTTTGTGCTCTTATCTCGTACTGGTTCCATGCTGTTGGCAAGGTATTAAACCTCCCTTGAACATCAGGTTCCTCTGCTGTGAAATGGGAATACTAACAAAGCTTACCTCCAGGGCTTGTAAGAATTGGCAGGCTAAGGGCTGGATGTGTGTGCCTGGCACAGAGAGGGTGTTCTGCTGGTGCCTTTCCTCCGCTAGGCCTCCTCCCCTCGCTACGTTAGGAGGCTGGGGCTTAGAACTGGAAGACATCTCAGAGGGCCCTCTGCTAGCATGAGGTCATTCCAGTGCTAGGAGGCCTTACCTACTATGGCATGCTTCCTCCTTAACAACCTGACCTGTCGGAAGCAACTGGGATTGTTGGAAAGCACCCCCCCCCTTTTTGTCTTTGTTGAGACAGGGTCTCACTGTACAGTTCAGGCTGTTCTTGAGCTCACTTTGTCTCCCAGGCTGGTCTTGAACTTACAATGATCCTCCTGCCTCAGCCTCCTGAGTGCTGGAATCATAGGTGTGCACCACCATGTCTGACCACATCCCTTTCTTGAACCACAGTAGATCTTCCCATCATTTCCACTTTCAGATCAGTAGTTGTTGTGTCCTGGCATAGTTTAGTTGCTGGGGCATCAGAAGTGATGCATGCACAGGCCTCCTTCAGGGAGCTATGGTTTTGGGGAGGGAGGGTTTATAAGCAGGTGGTTTCAAAGTGATGTGGTAACTGCAGGGCTGGGGTTTGAGGTGGTGGTTACAACACAGAGCAAGTAATCCCTCTTTCTGTCTTCAGGAGAGCTTTATGACTTCCTCCAGGCTCTCTTCTCCAAGGAAAACACTTCCAGGGCCTTCCATTGTTCTTTCATCTGCTTTCCTGCTTCCTGACCAGTTAGTTCCTGTGACCTTGTGAGCTCCCCTCATTTAGCGCCTGTCCTAGAGCTTAGTGGAGGTGAAAGAACTTCTCGAAAGAAGGCTGTGCTGTGATTCCCCAATCCATTTGCTTCCCCTCTGCAGAGAGTTCCTCCAGGCTTACATGGCTACTCCGAATGACAGTCTTTGGGGACCCCAGAGATTATCTTTCTTTTGCAGTTACTGTTAATGGTGCAGAAGTGTGTAGGATGTCCATATTTGGTTTTTGGGGTGGCTTTCCCTTATATTTAAAATTCAAACTACAGAGTCCAGCACTGGGAGTTGACAGAGAGGTGAGCAGCTGATGTTGGCACTTTTATCGTCAGCTGGAAGACAGCTGAGACTGGGGTCACTGGGAACCCTGGGCTTTGGGCCAGGCTGGGAAGCACTGGAGCTTCCTGCTGGGAATCCCACCAGCCACTAATTGTGGCTGCCCTGGCTGAGGGTAGTGTGCCTGGGCCTTTGACCTGCAATCTGCCCTTACCCTCATTTTCTTGGACCAGTGATTTCTCTGCTTCATTTCTCCGGGGGCTCCACAGCACTGTATGCACCTATTGTTGCGGTACCTTGGAAGTTTTACTCACTGTTGCCAGGGCCTGGCAGGGATGAGTTGCCAAATGAGCTGTCTGGAGTCCCTTGGAAGCTTTGAGGACCCAAGCTAGAGTTGATCTGACATTTGGCTCAGCTGTGCTAATTACTCCCATCCAGAGAATGTCCACTGGGTCCTACCTGGGTCCTTTCTGATTTTTTGCAGTGCTGGAGATGGAAGCCCCGGCCTGTCATGCCTGGCAAATGCTCTACCACTGAGCTACACACCCCTACCCAAGCAACCTTTTTGAAGACACCTCACACTGCTCTCACATTCAGTGAACATTTTTTTTTTTTTGAAACAGGTCTCGCTGTGTAGTTTAAGCTAGACTTGAAATCACTGTGTAGCCTAGGTTGGCCTGGAACTCTCAGGAATCCTCCTGCCTCAGCCGTCTGAGTCCTGGGATTACAGGCACCACCACTCCCAGCTCAGTGAACATTTTTAACAGTAATTTATTTATAGGATTAATGAGGTTCTGGGGGCAGAGACAGGAATTTTGCTCTTAGAGTAAATCGATGGCCTTGGGTGTATCATAGAGAGGGGAGGTGAAGTTTTACATTTTCAGACTTTATTGTGAGCCTGCTCTTTTGCTAAGCACTGGCTAGGGTCAAAGAAATATTGGCATCACCTGAACCCTCTGGAAGCTGTTACCAGAGCCAGGGAAACAGTGCTGAGGTCTGGACCACCCTGGGGGCATGGAGTTGGAGCTTGGAGGGAGATCTCACAGATTCAGGGCTAGAGTAAAGAGGGCCCTTTCGTGGAGTTGATACCCTGGGACGATGAATCCAACAGATAGATTCCAGGCTCTTGTGTATGATGAGGAAAGAATTGCCAGTGTACACTCAGTAGTAAGTAGTAAGTAACTACGAGGGGAAGGTAGTAACAGCTATTGGAAAGGGGAAGAAAATGGGCCTAGAACTCAGGATTTCAGAATTTAAAGGCCAGGTATTTGTGCTTTTGGTGCCTCCCACTGAATCTCTCACTGGAGCCTAAGACATGGAGCTCGCCTAGGCTTTTGTTATGTTATTTTTAATCTCTCTTAGGATAAAGGTAGCAGGAATACCAGTAGGGCACTGTTTATAGTAGTGGGAAGGGACTGGCTCATTTTGTTTCAAATTGTACTACTTCCCCCTGAGAACCCTGGTCCCTGGAAATCTGTGAGGGGAATTGAGGTAGGAAGTTCCATCACTTCTGAATAGGGGCATAGGCCCCTACCTACTTGGAGACCAAGAAACCCTCACCCTAATCTGTGAGTTCCAGGGAGCTGACCCCTTCCTCTGAAGATTTCTTGAACTGTGGATGTGGAGACAAGTTCTGATCTTTAGTTTTGATCATCACCAGTAGTTTGATGGCTGTCAAACAAGAGGAAACAAATTTGATTAAGAGGTTAAGTATGTAAGATCTAAATAGTAAGGCTATGAGAAGCATTAATAAAGGCTATATCCAGTATAGTAACCAAGACCCTCAATTCCAAATATTTGGCCAGGAGATCCATAAATCAAATAGTTTTTCATGGATCTTGGAAGTCATTTTTTGTGTTGTGTCACCATTTTAGACCTATCAACAAAGGAAGTACATTCTTCTGGGACAAACATAGCCCCTTTGTTTCAGCTGTTAGATCTCGTCCCCTCTGATGTGTGGCCACTGCTGTAAGTGTTGAAGGAAGGCGGTACCTGGGCAAACTCATCTAGGCTGTCTATCAAGTTCTTAGATAGCTGTTGATGATAGGAGAAAAATGGGATTAACTTTAAGGTCTTATGTAGGTAGTCACTGTTATTATCATTATTAGAGGCAGTTTTTTAATAATGCAGGATGATCCCAAAAGGAACAGGAAAAACCCAAAAGATGTCACAACTTGGAACAAGGAATTCAGATGTATCAGACAAGAGCTACTGCAAGACTAGCCACATGATTTACTTAGAGGGAACAAAACGCTTTACTTATCTGGTTTAACGTATTGGTGTTCTGTTTTTGAATAGAAACTTAAGGTTGTCTGCTGGTTTGCAATCTCTTCTTTGAGATCTGCAATCTCTTTTCTTTGTTTTCTGGTAGCTCAGGCAGCTTGGATTTTACCCTGGAGAGATGACTCAAACTATGTATTCCCTGTACCTTAATGAAATGCGAAGTGGTTAAAAAGATTGTATAAGGGCTTTTCCATTTTGGGAGTAATCCTGGGGCACCCTCTTCTCAGGTAGCTGCATGTGCATGAAGGACCAGAAAGGCATGTTTGGAATATATATATATTTATGTAATTTCCCCCCGCCTCTTACCCTGGGCAAATTGGAGGGCTTGAAGGAAGGCAGTAAGTTCTACCTTTTGGTTGGAGTCCTCTGGTTTTAATGACTTAGGTATGACTAACTATGGTGCAACCTGCCCTTCTCATGCTATCTTTTAGGAAACTGCTGCCATCAGTGAGCTATGTGTTAGTCATTCCTGTCAGTGGCTGGTCCTTCAGATCAGGGCGATTGGCATAGTTCTGAGTGGTGGGTTGTTTACATTCATGTTCTACGTGTTGATGAGTTGGGTTTAGAATGGTGCAAGACTGAAGAGAGAGATCTGGGTTTTTAATGATAACCTGATATTTAGTGAGCCTTTCTTTCTCTTGTCATCTACAAATATCCCTTGAGTTTCAACAGAGACTTAATCTGGTGTAGGGTTAGGACTAAAAGATTTTGGCCCAAGGTTATCCTGGGCTAAGAGTGTTGTCGGGGCTATTGTTAGCAGACAGCTGAGCTAGTCCCCCTGTCATTCCATCTAGTTGCTTAGAAAAGTAGGCAACTGGTTGATTTTCCTGGTCCAGATGCTGCGTTAACACTAGTGGCTGCTCCCTGTTTTTTAACCATGAGAAGAAAAGAAGAGAAAAGAAAAGAAAAGAAAAGAGGCTTAGTTAGGGCTGGAATTCTTAATATTGCAGCCTGTATCAGGGCCTGTTTTAAGGCTTGGAAGCCTTTTTTTTTTTTTTTTGGTACTGGGGATCGAACTCACAACCTTATGCTTTGCCAGGCAGGTGCTTATGCTGCTGAGCTAGATCCTTGGCCCCTTGAAAGGCTTCTTGAGTGGCCACTGTCAATTTCAAGTTTAGTTTCTGGTCTTCAAAATGCCTCATGTAAGGTTTGGGTTTTATTCCAAAATGGGGTATCCGTGTGTGGCAGAAGCTTGCCTTTCCAGGAAAGCCTTCAACTGCTGTTTAGACTCTAGAGGACTCAAATGGCAATCTGCTTCTGTTCTCCTAGGGAACAGTTGTCTTTGTCTGGTGTTAAAATGTCACTTTTTGTTGAGAAATCAGGGCCTTGTGTTGGGATACCTTGTAACCACTTTTTGTTAGAAAATTGAGAGTCTTAACAGTGTTTTTGTTAGACAATTCCTTGACAGGGTTACAAATGAGGAGATCATCTATATACTGTAATAGACCTTCCTTTTTGAACTTAAAGTTTTTCAGGTCTTGAGCTAAAAAGTGAGGACTATCTCTCAAACCCTAAGGCAAGACAGCCCAAGTATACTGTTGGCAAAATCCTATTTGGGGATTTTCCCACTCAAAGGCAAACAAATATTGGGAGTTAGGATCCACAGGGATAGAAAAGAAGGCATCTTTGAGATCAAGGACAGAGAACCACTTACTGTCTCCTGGGATCTGTGCTAAAAGGGTGTAAGTGTCCGTTACTAACTGATGAGTAGGTACCACTGCCTCATTGTTGGGTCTGAGATTTTTGCTAGGTACTATTTCCCAATGGCTTGACTGCTGGGTAAAATGGGTGTATTATGTGGGGACTGGTATGGCAGTAGCAACCTTGTAGCCAAAATTTATCAAATTTTAGCCCCTGCCTAGCTTCTGTTTTTTTTTCTTTCTTTTCTTTTCTTTTCTTTTTTTTGTAAATTCTTGCTGGGTGATATTTATTTATTTATTTATTTAGAGAAAGGGTCTCGTCATGTAGTTCAGACCAATCTCGAACTCACTATGTAGCCCAGCCTGGCCTCAAACTTGCAGCAGTCCTCCTGCCTCTACCTCCCGAGTGCTGGGATTGCAGGCATGTGCCACCACGCCCAGCCCTAGCTTCTTTTTGAAGGTAATACTATCTTCTGTGAGGGTATAGATTAGGGTCCTTCAGCTGAATGACCACTGAGTGACCTTGACAGCCCTCCTGAGAGTGCTGTCATATCATGCTTAGGAATCAACTCTGGGCAGAGAGATCAGGCCTCATGGAGTCAGGCCAGCTGGGTCCCTCACAACCAGGACATGGGTTGCCAGAGGTTTGGATAACAAAGTGGCCCTGACCAGGAAGAGTTTATCTCTTCCTCTTACTGGTGTGGGCTATTCTGGAATCACCATAAAAGCAGTTTAGAAAAGGAAATCTTCCAACTGTTGTTCAGGATGGGGGTAAACAAAGTTGACAAGGTAACTCCTTCGAAGCCCACAACAACTTTAGAATACAGTGAAAACTCATCCCAATAAAAAATTAGAATTTAGTAAGATGCCCCAATATCACAGCAGCTTGCCTGCTACACTTAGGGTCACCTAAGGCTCCTGCAAAGTGATGAGGACGTCCTTGTGTGGGGGCCATGCAGGCCTCGTGAGGCACCATCATCTGCTGTCTGAGCATTTTTCCCTGACCACTGTGGGGGGTGACCTCACCCCTCTGGGAATGAGGCACTTCCTTCTCTAATGCTGAGGGTCTTGTGTTCTGACAGGCCCAAGAAGGATTGGGCAGTTTTAGAGGCCGCTCCTTTGTCTGGTGCTCTGATCATTTGCACCTGAAGCACTCTGACTTGATTTTATCATTTTTGGATTACCTCAGTTTCCCTTAGCTCACCCATTAGGGTGAGCATGGCTTTAGCCTTTTTCTTTCTCAACTTTTGTTTCATCTTTTATTTTGTCACAGTTATATTAAAGACTAAGCCATGTTGACTAAGCCACATTGTCCCTGTTTGCGTTTCTGGAGCTTTCTCCTAATATCTAGAGCTGACTGACCAATAAAATACTGCCTTAAGATAATCTGACCTTTTCTAGACTCTGGGTCTAAATTAGTATATTATGGAGTATCTTTTTAAGTGAGAATTGGAAAGCACCTTGTTTTTCTCAGAGCCTTGAGTGGTAAACCTGAGTTTATTCTACTGCTGTGCAGCAAGAAACCTGGATGAACCGGACATCTTGCCCAGTCAGATCAAAAACCATTGTTAGAGGGCTGGGGATTTAGCTCAGTGGCATAAGCGCCTGCCTGGCAAGCGTGAGGTTGTGAGTTTGAGTCCCACCCCGCCCAAAAAAAGTAAATCATAAAAAAGTTATAGGCTGGGTTATGTGGCTCAGTGGCACAGTGCCTGCCTGGCAAGTGTGAAGTCCTGAGTTCAATTCCTGGTACCAGAAAAACAAACAA
Organism: Cuniculus paca; assembly: GCA_004365215.1. Classification (NCBI taxonomy): domain Eukaryota; kingdom Metazoa; phylum Chordata; class Mammalia; order Rodentia; family Cuniculidae; genus Cuniculus; species Cuniculus paca. The sequence goes on along the minus strand of RJWT010028468.1, from coordinate 4,519 downwards.
ACAAACACAAACAAAAAAAATTGTTAGGGTATGGAAATCATGAGCAAACTTTTTAGAGTTCTCAGAAAATCTACCCAGTTGTGTTTTGTATTGTTGAATATCCACAACTAAAAATGAGACTTGTTGAGAACACATTGAAATAGGGAGTCAGGCGGGATGGATGACGCATATCCCAAAATGGGTTTTGTGGGCAAGAGTTGTTGTGGAAACCTAACAGGCCTATCTCTTGGTTAATCCTTGACTCATTTGGGGGGACAGCACTTCTGGTAGTTCCCGAGCCTTTCAGCCTCAGGGCTGTGACCTGATAGGGCTGAATTCCCAGTCCAGCTCAGAGTATTCTCTAATAATGGTGAACTCCTTGGGGGCCAGAAGTATCTGACTTTCTGTGGGCACTGGCTCTCCTTCCTTTGAACCTTTGGATCTCTTCCTATGTCTACAACACGTCTTCTAGACAAGGAGTCTGGAGCTGGGGTGCTCTACTGGCTGAATACCTCAAGCCAGTTATGAAACCACCTGGTATGCCTGCCTGGAGGGATAGTAAGCACTCCTATCTGAGAGACCCCAAAGACCCTGACAGTTTCTTGCATTTTTGCTGGATGAAGCCATAAAAGGGTATGTGTCTGATGACAAAACATTACAATGGAAAGTCAGGCAAATGAGAATTCAGTCAGCAAAAACAGGTGACACATGCTTTTAATTTAGATAGGGACATAAACTTGAGGCCACCATTATCACAACAAAAGCAGAACCGAGTGGAATGGAGAGAGAAAACTAATACTAGAGAAGTGACCCCAGGAGGAGATAGCCATGGGTCAGCTCTAGGACCTAGAAGAAAAACAGTTGCCTCAGCCAAGCTGCTGTGAAAACTTTTAAAATGCACAAGTTTTTCTTTTTGCTGCTTGTACAAGGAAGCACTAGGCTAGTACTCTGATTTTCACCTCTGTTTCCCTTCAGTTGATCAGACCAGAAAAGCCAAAGTATTTGAGTTTGTTGATAAATGAAAGCCTGGGAGCGGGGCATACAAGGACAAGAGGACTGGAGTTCCCTCAAGGGAAGAAGGAAGGAAAGTAAACTGTTAAGGGTACTCACTCGCTGTACCCCACCGGCAGGCTTGGTACTACCCAAGGGGCCACTCAAATCCACACGGTCCAAGGCATGCTGCCACCTGCATCCCCCAAAGAAAGCACTAACATCATGTTCACTGGGCCCATGTTTCTTTCTTTCTTTTTTTCTTTTCTTTTTTTTTTTGTCTCTTTTGAGATAGGATTTCGCTATGCAGCTCAGGCTGGCCTTAGGCTCACTTTGTAGCCCAGGCCGGTCTTGAACTTGCAACGATCCTCCTGCCTCAGCCTCCCAAGTGCTGGGATTACAGGAGTGTGCCACCATGCCCAGCTGGGCCCATATTTCTTGGTCCTCTGAGAAACATTAAGGAAGCTACTGGAGGACTCTTTCCAGGCCAGGGCATCCTGACCCCAGCTCCTCAGCTGCTGTAAGAGCCATGAAACTTGCTGACGACCTCACTTCTGAAGCTGCTGAAAAAGGATTTGGATGCCGTGTGGTCCATCGGCAAAGTACAACCCCAACCGATTGGCAGAAGCCTTCTTATCCCTTGCAAGGACCAAAGCCTTTCATTCCACAGTTGGTCATCTCCAAGTGGTGATCAGATTGGGCATTCACCGCAGGAATCTGTCCCACGCACCCAGCAAAAGGGATGAGAGAGACTCTCTACGTGGGGGGGGTTATCTTCCTTCTCAGCTGGGCTTCTTGGCTGTTGTCCATTGTCTCCTGGCTGGCTCACCAGATGATGCCATGGGACACGTCTGACACATAGATTCCAGGCTCTTGTGTATGATGAACAAAGGGTAAATGAAAAGCAGCTACATTTATTGAAGATCATGGAAAGATGTACTTAGGGAAGATCTCTGCTAACAAAATTGTGGCATAAACCAGAAGAGTGGTGCCTGGATGACAGGAAAGTAAATAGCACAGCACACGCATAAGTCAGGCTTTCTGATTTTAAGAGATGTGTGTACCCCAGCCCAGGTACCTGTCATTGGATCTCTAGGTAAGATTGATAGGACTGATTGACAGGGTGCCGAGTCATCTCAAGGGCTTTTTAGTGTGCAAGACTTTTCCAGAGTTCATTCTGATTAAACATGTATGAGATGCAGTCCATATTTATGAACCTCTAATAAAGTTTGGGGAAAAGGTTACTGAAGGTCAGGCCATGAGATCTTGCAGCATATATTCTTGCATAAAGCTTCAGAGATTTCTTGGGTCTTTGTTATTTTATTTTTTACCTCTTCTAGATCAGTGGAAGGGAGGATTGGCCTTGGGGTTTTGCCCAAACTCAGGTGGGTGGAGGGGAGTTGCTCCCATTGTGCTGCCTGTACTTAGTGGCTGGAGGGGAAGGGTCCTGGAAGGAGGTGTGATGTTCCTTGAGTGGAAAATGTTAAGAGCTGTCACCAGGCAGGCTTCAAAGACCCAGGAGAAGAATCCATTAAGATTGGATCCTCTTCTTATCTGTGGGAACCCCAAAGACACTCATCATTGCTGTCTTCCAGAAGATTTTCATTTCTTTTTGAATCATCATGTCTTTTCTTTCATCCATTAATAACCCTTTCTAAGTGCTTGCTCTATGCTAGGTACTGTATTAGGCCCTGCATTTAAAGTCCAGACCTGATACACCCTTTGCTGGCCTCCTTTTCTCTGATGTGTTACCCCTACAATGTTGGCCATGCCCATGCCCTAGCCACATGCCAGTCTGCTGGGAGCTCCTTTCATTATTTTATCAGTCCTCACCATCACCTTGTGAAGTAGGGTCCTCCTAATCCTGTTTTATAGGCAAGGAACGGATCTGTGGGGCAGGGGGTGAGGTATCTTGCCCAGAGTAATTCCTGATTTGAGGCCAAGAGCGTTACTCCAAGCTTGTACATGCAGAGATTTCAGCTGCCATTAGGAAGGGCTGCCTGATGTCATTTCTAGGAAACAGTGAGGGACATTCACAAAGAAAGGGGTGTCCATTAAAGTATTTTTTATTACAGCCCCAAATTGGAAACAACATCATGTCCAATAACAGGAGATTGGTCACCATAAATTATGAAACATTCTACAGCCGCTCTGCAGCCACTAAAAATAATGGTGTAGAAATATATAAACTGACAGGAAAAGATGGTCGCAATATATTGCTAAACGGAAGAAAGCAGATTACAAACAGTATGATTCCAATTTTATTAGGTATTCATTTTCTGCTTTTTCTACGACGAGCATGCATTACTTGTGAAGTAATAATAATTTCGATTTATTGAACTCTTCCTTTGTGCCAGGTTACCTTGCTAAACCCTCTGTGGTCATTATCCTATTGAATCCTTTGTATTACTATCCCCATTTTACAGACAGGGAAATTTCAACTTAGAGAACTTACTCAAGGTTTGTTTCATGGTAATTAAGTAGCAGAGCCAGAGATTTAAACCCAGATACGGTTTCATACAATGTGGACTCTTCAATACTATGCTATTCTACTATACTGTTACTTCAAAAAGTAAATTTAAAATGAAGTAATTCAGCTTAAACATAGGCGCAGTGAGGCTCTAGGGAGGATTTCTGAGGAGCAGAGAAAATTGAGGATCCTTTGCATTTTAAAAAGAAAACATAGGGTCTTTATATTTTGATTCTGGCTTACAAATAAAAGTATATACTGTATTTGAGACCCTTCTGCGTTGTCCACCCTCTCCTTTGTCTTCCCCGTATTCCCTGGGGATATACACAATCTAATTTATGCCTTAGTTTTATGACTTGAACTGTTGTACAATATACGGATTTGTAATTCTTGTATTTTCGGTGTCAGTGTTATTTGTTGAGAAATTCTAGATGACAGGGAGTCTGGGAGATTAAATTGTTTTATGGGGGGCTGCAGAAGTGCCAGGCTGGGAAAGAGTGCTGCATTGCCGGGGGCATTTGGCATCCTGGACTCCTCGGCCTTCCCTCACTGCTTTGACTGGGCCACCTTCCCTGTTGTTTTTCAAATAGCATTTTAACTCTATTACAAAAGTGGTGATGATTTTAAATCTCTTTTTTCCCCCTTTGGTGCTGGGGGTTACAGGGCCTCGTGCATGCCTGATAAATGCTATACCACTGAGCTCTATTTCCAACCCCATGTTGATTTTAGAAAATTGGTGAAATATAATGAAAAAGAAATTGGCTTCTAATCTCAGAATTAATTTCCATTAGTATTTGATGTTTATTTTCTATGCATAAAATATGTGTGTATATTTTTCTTTTATTTTGTATTTTATTTTTTGCAGTATTGGGGACCCAGGGGTGCTCTACCTCTGAGCTCTATCGCTAGGCCTTTTTTATTTTGAAACAGGGTCTTACTAAGTTAATAAGTTGCCCAAGCTGGGCTGAAAGTTGCTGATTCTCTTGCTTCAGCCTGCCAGACTGGATTATAGACATGTGCTACCATGCCTGGCCCCAGCCCTTTTTATGTACTTTGTTTAAGACAGGGTCTTACTAAGTA
>RJWT010028467.1:0-15211 GCA_004365215.1 Cuniculus paca | reverse complement strand
TGCTGCCATTCTCTACCCACTGAGCTGGAGAAGCAATGGATAGTATTGAGAAGCAAGTTCAGAGATTTCCACTTAGCCTTTATTATAGAAATGATATGAAATTTCTCTTTCTAATTGACAAGTATATCAATTTTGTTCTTACTGGGAGAAAAAAATCATTAAGAGGCACTATGACTCGAATGTTAGCTAAAACTCCGGTTATTTCTCGGGTCACTTATGACTGTCCTCAACAGGGCTAGTCATAATAATATTTTGTGTCTCTTGGTATCAATAGTAACTTACACACTTCGCTTAATGCATCTCCCATCTGCATAGTTCATGTTCCTAAAATATACTCACCAAAATAAAGAGCTCTTGGTCCCTTTAGAAAAGAACTAAAGAGAGTTAGCACATACCTGCCAAGGGTGCTCAAGGTTATGAATTTAATAAGTGCATTCTGAATTTGAAAAGGAGCTCTGACCTAGAAGTCAAGCACTAGAACTTGCCTTTGACTGGGGGAAACCACACACTTATACCTGATTTCAGAGATAATTCGGTAAGCTTGTTCACTACTGCTTGGGTAATTTCTGTCACTGTTTTGGTAGTTATAACCCCTATGTTTTGAAAGATAAGCATCTGGCCTTCTTCAGGTGGATCCCGTAACACTTAGGGCACTAATGAGCTTAGTCTTGTGACTGCCTTTCCCATACCTGGTCTGGTTTTCAGAACAAAATCATCGATGAAATTCTGCCAGATCTCTCACCAATACATTCTTGTCAGCCTTGGTTAATGATCTGTCCTCCTGTGGGAGGCAATCTTCTTCTGGGTTTTCTTGCCTCATATAATAAGTAATCCCACTTTATTCAGCTGCTTTATTCATTATTCTATCATTTATTAATGCAGCTTGGACATTTCTATTTCATTCATTGTTGGCCATAACTCTTTCCATGTCTCTAAATTCTACCTTAACAGTGCTTCCTCTATCCTTTGAGGTCCTTGTGAGAATAAAAAATTACATATTTGGAAATGCTTTCAAGTCCTATATTTCAGTTGCCTTCATCAATAATCCTTTAAATCCAATCCCAGTGTGACTCCCCTAGTTCCTTCCAGACCACACTACCTAAATTTTGTAATTCCTTCAATGCATATCTGTTCTCTCCTCTGTGAACCCCTACACATTCTAAAGATGGAATTTAATTCCGTTTTCTGTGCAGCATTAAAGAGAGCAGTAAGGACATCTCCTGAACAAAGCAACTAGTAGGTAAGGGACTTTAGATTCTGGTTAGGGAAGTATGAATACTTTTTGCAACTGCTAAGGCTTCTGAGGAATCTCAAAAACTACTATCATCTCAAGCATTATGCAGCTATTCATACTTCATTGTCCTTGTTCCTAGGTTTTCTCAATCATGGATCCGACAGTAAATAGATCTGCTTTGACTGTACTGAAACATTTCTGGGACTCTAAACTTCTGTGTCTGATTTTACATTTAGGCATTAGCTGCCTGCTAACAGTCCTCAGTTTCTCATTGTTCTTCTGTATTATGCTGTCTTTGTAGGCACTGGTCCTTCATAACTTACAAATGCCTGAAGCATTGTCCATGCAGGACTTTATCCTTCAGTGGGATGTTTTTGACCAGGTGACTTCTGATAAAAATATTTAGTGATTAGAACCTTTCTGCATATTACACACATTGAGAATGGGCAGTGTTCTCTACCAGCTTCCTGGTGTGTGAGTCCAGAGCAAAGCCCCATTGCAACATATCTTTACCTGAAACCTTGTAGCACCAGTCCTGTGAGTTAGGATTTTCCAACAAACGGACACCAGGCTGAGATTAGAATCTCAAAATGTTTTTTGAGGGTGGATTTTTAGAAGGTCTTTCACCCTTGGAACCCCAAGTGGAATTTAAAGAAAGATGTTGCAGGATCCCATGACAAAAAAGGATAATCAGTGGAGCTGGTGATGAAAGGAGTAGCAATAAGCAGAAGGTTTTTTTTTCTCCTTCAAGGGAGCAAGGCTGTTCCTTTCCTTCATAAGTAGAAATATTCTTAGGGAAAACAATCAGAATTTAAGGGAGGCTTTCAGATATGGCAATTTTCAGGGTATTTTTTTTCTTTTTTGTTTCAAGTACTAGAGATTGAACCCAAAGCTTTCTAGTGAGCTATATCTTCAGTGCCCTTGTTCACCACCATGCTTCAAGAGTTTTGAACTCTTGGCAATTTTCCTGCCTCAGCCTCCTGAATGCTGGGATAATAGGAGCATGCCACCACACTCAGTGAGGATATTTTAATAAAATGATTAAATATGTGCTTTGGCTTATAGGAAAACAGCAATATACAAAATTTTTAAAAATTTCTTGAAGCAGATAACTAAAAAATAAAAGCCATAGTAACTAAGAGAATCACAATTGTTCAAAAATCCTTAGTCATAGTAGGAGTTTTAGTCAATTTTACATTACTTACAGCTAGAAAGGGAGACTTAATTAGGTTAGTCCTTATAGTTATTACTTATTAGCATGATTATGGAATTCCATTCAAAGAAATAACTAAGACCATTTAAAATACTGGAAATAAAATATGTTATTTAAAATAATTAATAAAATGAATCAAAGTGATCATTGGTAAATTAATTAAACTGAATTCAATTTTTAAATTTTCACTGCATATAAAAAAGTAGTTCTTAATATATTGCTAAAATCATAAAGCTAATTTGAGAAATGATATGGAATGTTCATGGTTCTAAGTGGAAAATTTCAGTATTATAACTGCAGATATTTTCCTCAACTTGTACATTCTACATAGTTTATATTTCAAGGTGAATTTTTAATAACTTGTCTAAATCTGAAATTTATCTGAAAAATAAATGAGCAAATATAACAATAGAAATAAAAACAGTAGGAGAGACACTTCTGTTCTTACATATTATGGCATAATGTGAAGGCACAGTAACTTAAAATTATGATCTCATTGTTAATATAGGCATTTAGATTAATGAATGAATACAGACAATAAATTCTGGTCCTAAGATTTATTGTTTGTTTTGTTTTTGTTAATACAAATGACACCTAAAATCAGTAGGAAAAATATAAAATCAATAAATCATACTGTGAAGCGCAACTTCATGGACTTTTAAAAGCTATTATAATTTGAAATGACTACACTTAAGAGACTTATTAATACCGTTATTCTTGGAGTTCACTGCTGAGAGTTCAGGGTGCTCCTGGGAGAGGGCACTTCCAGACTTAAAATAGGAAGAAGTTTGGTCATTCTATAGGATGTGAACGCAGAGATTTGAAGGCCACAGAGCAAAGAATCAAAGGTCTAATTTCTGGGGCTATCAATAGAGTCACATAACTCAGCAAGACTCTGGGTCAGAGGACTAATAGGCAGTTAAATCAGGCAGGGTCTTGGCAGGCCCTAAAGAAAACTGATCCAAGTACTACTGGGTTCTAGTGCAGGTTCCAGGAGGGAAGTGACTCATGCGCTTCCACACCCATAGGGCATATAGAATCTTCCAGCTGTCACAGAGACTAGACATGCCTATTTCTTAGTGGATAACAGATTGGAAAGAACTGCACAAAAACTTTTCATTGCTAATTTCAAGTGATAAGAGGTTTGTTTCACTTTGTTTTAATATTACTTTTCTGAATTGCATTTTTATTGGAATGCATCTTATTTTAAATAAAGATAATAATATTTAAAATTATAGGATCTGAACGTATAAAGAAATTAATGATGGAAGAACATGTTCATATTTAAAAGTAAATTTAATAAACTGATTTTTTTATGCAAGATTATAATTCAGTTGACGGCTAAAGAAAGTTAAAATCCATTCCCCCAATCCAACTTTTTTCCTTAAAGATTAAAATTCAGATTTAGATCTGTAATGCAGAGTCAACCAAATATAACAAAAAGGATGGTTTGTACATAAGAGCAACAAAAATGCAATTATACTATAATCATTAAAAAATGGTACCTACACACTTTTACTCCAAAGAAGTTGAGATATACCAGAGATGAGAAACTAAAAATTATATATGAACAATTTGGCAGTTCTGTACCAAGAACATTCACAAAATTTACAACTGTGATTCAGATGAAAAAATGAAAGGTAAGAAAAATAATCTTTCTCTGTATACACAGCAGTACAGCTTTTTTTTCCCCTCCTATTGATGGTGCCTAGGAAGATTCATGGAGAATTATAATATACTTGGCAGGGAAGTTACTAAAAATTTAATCTAGTGACATTTTTGATATTTCTAACAAATGATTACACACACACACACAAATTATTTTGTGAAAGTTCCTACACTGAAAAGAGCTTAATAAAAATGAACTGTGTTTTCAATGTTAATGACCAAGTATTTTTCCTTATCTTACTCACTGATAATGATAGTGTTAGTTGTTTCACTTGAAGCTATGAAAGATAATGGGTAGGTAATTACTTGTTTTTCTACACGCCCATGTCATTACAAATTAGTGAAGTCTGCCTCAAATTGTCAGCATTCAGTTCCATTGATCTTTTAGTCAGTTTTTAAAAACAGAAGTTACAGCGATGTACAGTTAATGTCGGTGGCTACAAATAGACGGCCTACAGGTCTGTTTTTGTAAAGAAAAATTTCAATTAGTGCAAGCCATGGGCATCCACTTTCAAAAAGAGGAAAAAGAATTTTCCTGTAAATCTTTGATCTTTTCTGTTGCATCATATTTTTTTTAATGAAAAAGAGTTACAGTGCTCTGCTTAAAAAGCTTCCACAAAATAATTTCATTTTTCCATCCAGCAAGATTAAAGGCTTAGCACCTTTATTCCAGTAATGGTGCAAGAATAAAAGGTTAAATTTATATCATGTTTCTAAAATTCACTAGATTAAAATTAGCATAGAAGTAATAAAAGAAATTTTTAAAAAACTTTCCATATACACTGATCTTTTATATTTTTACTTCTGCATTTGCAAAAATAAAGTTAGTTTACATCATGTATTTTGTGTAGGGTGTGGATGCTCAGAAGGTCTGCATTTAGGAATAGGTGTTAGGAACAATCATGAAAAGTCAGTAACCTCATAATCTCAGTAAATTATAACTCTGCTAAGGTATTAATAAAACACAGGCCTAGACAGGCAGTCAGGAGTAAGAAGAGTGCTTGGAGCACATTGATGTGTAAGTTTCAAGCACAGAGCTTTGAAAGGAATAGGTACACTTTGGGGATCCATAGACTCTAGTAGAGCATTTTATTAGCTCTCCAGTAAAAATAGATACATTATTAAAATAAAAATGTAACCAGCATCTTTTCATCCCAAAGATTTAATAATAAGCAAAATCTTTTGGTTTCTAAACAGCAGTTTTCTTCGTTGTCCTATATCCTTCCTATAAAGAAGAGTACTATACAGGGGGTTTTCCCTGCAATACAGTGCATCAGACCCCAAGGAATTAAAAGTGAATGTCCAGTAATCTCTGATTAATGAACCCATATTATTTTCTTTTCACAAATATGACATAACATATGAATGTAAAAAGTTAAACTGTAATAATGGCTTTTTACTAATCTATTAGTAATATTGTAAAATTAGCAGAAAACTTCAAAATTCCTCAGTTTATGCAACAATTGTAATCAAAGTAATTTATTTCAGCTACTTATCATTTATGCTGCACCATGAAAAATAATAAAAATTATACATCACTTAAATTTCAAATTAAATTCATCGTAAGTTTTGTTTGATTTAAACAGTAACTCACTTGTACAGACTCAGTATTCTTGCTTTGTCTTTCTACTGTGTGGTCTTTTTATACATTACAAACAATTATAGAAAATATTGGCACAGAAAATTTCTGTGAAAAAGCAATAAGTCTATACAGTTTTTAGGGAAAGATAAACATTTTTCATTGTTTTGCTATTTCTATTTTCTGTCTTTCTTTGATTTCACCTATTGAGACAACAAAAACAAAAAAAAATCTTGGGAAACTGTCATTGCATGGCATTAAGAAGAGCTTGAAAAAGAAATTTCTTTTGAAACTAAAAATTAGGGACAAATCCCTGCCCAACACCTGTGTCAGGAACCAGCTTGCTCTTTGTTTTAGTTCCATATTTTGGGTGGGGAAAAATCTTGACCGGGTGACTTTGGGGACACCTGTGACACCCTACTGCTGCTGCACCCTAGGAAGAGGGGAGGGACATGGACATGGGGTCCCATACCCACATGGTAAATACACAGCTGCCAAACATTTTTCATACCTGGCGAGCCCAGGGGGAAGGAAATGTCCAACCCCAGAGATATTTTTGGGAAGTGAGGGCTGTGTATAGGCTGTGTTCTCTAGAATCTGTTGTACTAACTGACCTGTTTTGGAGCATATTAGTCAAATAAAAGATGTTCGTATACAAAAAAAAAAAGGGACAAATTACATCTTAAAGGAGAAGATTTAGGCCTAGCCTAGAGTTGCTATTATGAATTCTTCACAAGATGATCATAAAATATTATGAAACATTTCCTCAAATGTTTCTGTGGTCAACTAAGTGAGATTAATATTGTTGTTAGCATAGTTAAATATGTTTACGTTAATTCACTTCTCCCCATGTCAGAAACAGGGATATATTTCACTGTAGTTCCAATCTTACTTCATGTGGCAGACTTTTCTTCTGGATAGATTTCTTTCTCTCTCTGTCTGTCTGTCTGTCTGTCTCTTTCTTTCTTTTTTCTTTCTTTCATTCCTTTCATCTTCTTTTCTTCTTTTGCAGAGCTAGGGAATCAATCTCAGAACTTCCTGAGTTTGCATGCTAGACAAATGACCAAGCACAGAGTTATTTTGCCAGCATAGATAGCATTCTTAATTATTCTTAGGAATAGCATTTAGAAACCACTTTTTTAGTTAATAATGGATAACGCAGAAGATAAATATAAAATTGGGTTTTGCTTTATTTTTAACATCTTACTCATTTTATCTTATCTCATTATTTCTCTACCGTTTTTATTTATCTTTTCAGGGCCTTTTGTTCCAGAACCTAATATTTCAAAGAAAAAAGTGCTATTTGACACTCTTTAGTAATCGCATAAACCCCTAAATGGTTGTTTCTTCTGTTTAGATTAACATCTTTTAATCACCTGTTCTTGGGAATATATTTTTCTGAAGTTTTTTAAGCATTTAACTTACAAAACACTGTTTCTTGGTAGTATCAATAAAAACTGATGCCTTAGTCACTTTATTTTCACTGGAATAAAATATCCAAAATCAGCAATGTAAACAAAAAGTGGTTTATTGTGACTCACAGTTTTTGTTCAGGGCTTGCTGACTCCAAGGTGGAAACAGCATGTTGGAGAGCCATGACAGAGAAAAAAATTCTCATACCAAGGCAGCAAAGAAACAGATCAAGAAGTAAAGAGCCAGGGACAAGAATTAACTCTTCTGGGGGATGTGCCCAGTGACCTGGCTCTTCCAAGGGGTCCCGCAGTATAAATCATATATAACTTAACTTTGAACTCATCATTGGCTTAATGTGCTGAGGAGTGTAGTCAGTCCCCCGTGATCCAATCACCTTTCACACACCTGAGAATTTTGAGGCACATTTTAAATCTAAACCATGAGAATGGTATGATATCTTTCTTCTGTATAGGAAAATCAATTAAAAGTCAAGCATTCCAGTTCTTTTTTTAATAACAGTATCTTACTTTATGATAATTCTTAAAATGCATGTTTTCTAATTATACTATCCATAGAATAAAAATATTCAATTGTTACATTTTTATGTGAGGATCTAGTCTCTAGATCTTATATATACTTTGCTTATGTAAAAGACTGTATTCACTTGTAAAATCTATAGTTCTAAGTGCAGACATTTCTTCTAAGTGAAGAAATGATTATTTTGCTGATTACATATAAAAATGTTTCTGTAACAGACAACAAAACTTTTCATTAACCACTTGCATTTCGAAAGAAGTTTTGACAGTGTTCCACATCTGAAGTTAATGGCAGAGTGCTTGGAGTGAGCATCTTAGGAAAAGTTGAAAATTGGCTGGACAAATTAGACTCTAAGAACAAAACACCAAAAAAAAAAAAAGAATAAATAAATAAATAAATATGAGTGACACTACACTGTCAGCAAAAGTGTGTAGAGACCAGCAGCCAGAAGTAGATATAAATCCTTTCAATTCTAACTGATAAAAAGTGCATCTTTAAGTAAATAGACTACAGTTTCATCACAAGTTATATATGTCAGCATTTCTATCATCAAAAAAAATCATTTTTTTCTAGGTACACCAATGACTGACAAGGTGAACTAATTACTAGACAAATGGTGGTGGACTTGTCCTCAAGCCAGAAGAAATATTTATTTTTTAAACCATGAAATGAACCTTGCCTTCTTTAATTATCAGAAAAAGAATGAGAAAGAGGAGGAGGAGGAGAAGAAGGAGAAGGAAAAGGACAATGGGAGGAACAGGGAGAGGAAGAAGAGGGAGAGGGAGAGGAAGAAGAGGAAGAGGGAAGGGAAAGGGATGAACGGAGGAAGAAGAAGAAAGAAAAAGGAAAATATAGTTGGTACAAACTGGTGACATTTAAAAAACACAAATTATTCAGTCGAAAATTTGTTCAATTTCAGTTTAGACCTTGGTAAGAGGAAAGGTTTTATAAGGTCTTTTTCTGGTACTAGTATTATTTTCTGTACCTATGTAAAATCATGTTTCCAACAATATAGTACGCAGTGTGTTTCTCATGAAATTGGATGATTTCAGCAAACATAAACCCCATTATAATTCTATTATTAAGAGGTAGTTTACTAGGGATTAAATTCAAGGCATTGGACATGTTAAGAAAGGGAGCTAGATTTTTAAACAATGTTATTTTATTCTGAGACTGTGTCTTTTTGAGTGGTCCAGGGTGGCCAAGAACTTGTGAACTTACTGCTGGTGCCTTCAGAGTGCAGATGTATGTAGAATTAGTATGGATTTTGAGTTCTACATTGTCAAGGGCATAACATGCTTCAACAAAGAAATGCTCCTAGTGCAGGTATGTTTATCAAATATTCCACAACTGTGGCAAAGGCTAATTGCATTTGTAGTATATTTTTAAAAATATATTTTAACTATGTAAATGCATATTTAAAGCTATTGTCATTTTTCATTAAATATTCATTAATATATTTGCTCTGAGTACATGAAATGTTGGGTAGCCAAAAATTATTTTAAACTTACTTTCCAGTAATTTAAAAAAACTAACCAAGATAGCCCTTATAATATCTTTCACTTACTTTACGTCCAGCACTTCCTAAATTTTAAACAGAAATAATGATTGCAAGCTTTGCAAAGTACACTTAGGTCTGAAACCTTGTATTTTAGAAGGAAAAAGTAATCCTCAGATTTAGAATTACTCTAATTTGCACTCATGTTTGATATACCATACCCATGCCACTAAGTAATTTATGCAGATTTTTAAAATACTCATAATATTTAGAAGGAAGAAGTACATAATAAAGTATTTCACTATGTTAATTGCATTTTTCAGCAACTATCTGTCTATATACTATACTCATATTATTTAATAAATTTCCAATAAGAAAACATAATTCTATTCCTCGTATACAATGTTTTTATTTAGTAGGTACCTGTTAGAAACTTACAGTGTAACAGGTGTTTTTATGCATTTCAACTTATTCAAGTCTTAACAAATGAAAACTGGAAGTCTAACCTTGAAAATTAAACTACTTCAAGTAACAAATAGCTGAAAAATGAAAACTTAACTCTAGCATGGTGATTTGAAGGTTCACATTCCCATTTTATAAAACACATTACAGGATTAGATGCAATATTAATGAAGAACTATCCCTTTTATAGTAACCTGTGGTACATAACGATTACTCGAATGTACTAGATGTTTCACCAAATGTTATAGTAGTTGATTCTCTTCCTTTGTTTTATCTTTCCTGAAATTGATAATGGCTAATATATTTAATATTTAAGGTAGTTTTGAATTTATTTTGTGGTCAGCATTGGTTAATTCGGACTTGAAAGTTTAATTGACAATGAATGAACTAACACTACAGAATAACAACTATATAGAATAACACATAGAATAAGCATGCATTTATCCTATACACAGGTATACATAGAAATCTAGAAATATGAGCTATCTTTTGAGATAGCTTAACTCTAGCATCTTTCAATTCTTTCTACAAAGGAAATAGTAAAAACAAAATACAAACAAATGCTCAACTTGTTACCTCTGTTTAAATAGAATTCTGAAATTGTATGATCTGCTAATCTTCAACCGTGCAAAACTCTGATCCTGGTGATGACTTTCTTGAGGATAATTTTCTTAAATCAGGATTGTGAATTGTAATCAGAGATATATATATATATATATATATATATATATATATATATATATATTTCATGCATTGTGATTGCTTACAGTTACTCATTTACTTAGCTTGTGAAGTTCTTCCCCTGAGTTGTCGACTGTGTAAAAACATTAATGCTAACTTTTTCCCATCCAGCATTCAGGTGCCTTAATATTCCCTATGTCTCTCTGTTTGCTGGTTATCTTTATTTTCCCCCTGTGGCAGTAGTGGAAGAACTTCTGTAGGCTGACTCAGTATGTGATGTGGATCTGTTGATCTATTTCTCCTGATCTACAAAGAGGTGCTATACCATACATGAGTGACAGATGACCCAACATTTCCTTTGCAAGCTTTTACTCTCTCCAATAGCACTGATATTAGAGTTTTATTCACCAAAGTTGATCTCTTTTAAACAGTATCATATAGATTCTAATTGCTTAGATTTCTGTAGCATCCCAGAGACCCTCTAAAGGTCATTTGAAACATTTACCAAAGCTCTAGTATAAATCTATGGAAAGTGCCCAACTTTGATTATCTTTGAGTGGTAGATCAGAAATAAACCTTTTGAGGTCTCTTAGTTCAGGTACTTCAAAGTAGTCAGAGATTCAGATTCCATGCTTACGCAGATCACTATCTTTTCATTTTAAAAAATTATTGATGTTTTAGTGGAACTTTTTGATGTGGAGTGAAAGTAGAAGTAAAATCAAGGAGAAAGGAGCAACGTAGGTAAAGCTCTCGCCTGCTCTCAGTCCCACTGCAGTTGTGATAGAGTGGTGAGCATCTTGACTCAAAGTTATAATGGGATGACTTAAGATGATTTTCACTGGCCTTGTTTCTAATTTCTACTGCAACTTGCAAGTCCTACCAGAGCATGCTTCATTTAGAGGTATGAATGGGAGCCAACTGGCCCACAATCAATCTCCACACACAAAAAGGTGATATTGCAATTTAAATGGAGAGTCAGATGTGATTTAAGAGCACTGGAAGAAAATTGTTTGCCCTTAAACCACAGACATTCTTAATCTTGAGATATTACTAAATCATAAGTACCTACAGTCAGATTTAGTAAAATTTTAACTATGATCCATAGGCTAATACTGAATTGAAAATGGAGCCATCAGTGTAAGCTGTATTAAATGATAAGGACATGGACGTATGAACAAATTTATTAGTCTTTCGACAGTAAACTAAACCAAAACTTCTTTTCCTTCAGGAAATCTTGGTGTATTGCCCATGCTGATCTTGAGCTATGTATCTCTAAAAGATTTTCCCAACTGGCTGGGAATGCAGGCATGCACCATCATACCTGGATCCCTGAAAAATTCTTCTAGGTGATAGAACATCAGATTTCTGCTCTTCCACAGTCCTTCCTTGGGTGTCTTCTTTTTCTTTATTTTTCCCTCTTTAAATTAGTGTATGTTGATGATACATAATAAATACATTCATTATGAGAATTTGGTCCCTATAAATATCTCATCTTGACCTTCCTTTACTCCTATTAAGAATTTTAAAATCACCTTACAATACAGAATTTAAAAAAGATTGAAATAAAGATTAGGAAATATTTCCCTTCAACAAGCAATAATAGATGCTGTCTACTTAATTGGAGGGCAATGTTGAATTTGGCCAAAAAGAAATTGACTCTACTTTCACAGAACATACAATCAAGGTGTACAATGCCCAACATAACTTTCTGCAGTGATGGAAATGGTTTTATTGTCATTATCCAATACAGTAGTAAGCAGCCATAAATGTCCATTAAGCATTTGAAATGTGGTAGTTTAAAAAAAAAACTAATGTTCAAAATTGTTACTAATTAAATTTATATAGCCATATGTAGTTAATAGCTACCATACTGGCCAGCAAAACCCTAATAAACATTGATCTAATAATTAAGAAAATGTGTAATTACTAGTTATGAGAACTGTTCTGAAGGTAAAGCCATGTGAACAGTAAATTTAAGGAACTCTTAATATCTCACCAAGGGACTATCTGGAGCATGTTTTGAGGATCTCATAATTCAGCTAATATCAGAAGAACAAGTAGGAATTACCGGAGAAGAAAAATGAGTATAGGCAATAAATGCAACATATCCAAGCAATGAGAAGAAAAAAATGTACTTTACATAGCATAAAAGGCAATACTGAGTCAATTACAGTTTTATTGCACTTTCCACTTCTGAATCACCTCAGTATCTGAATTTGGATGGTAGAGAGATAAGTTAGAGAAGGTGGAAGTGTTCAGTTCATGGAAAACCTTCTAGAATGTAATTAACAAGAAAGAAAAAAACAAAGATTTCAAAGTAAAAATATGGTCATATTTGTGCTTATTCAAAATCTTTCTAGCTGAAGTCAAAAGAGAGGGCTGGATAAATAAAAGTGACTGAGTGACAAAAAGTAGGTGGTCATGGAAGTAGTCCTGGCAAGGCAGAATAGTAGCTGGACTGAGGAAATGGAAATACAGAAGAATACAAGAGGTTTTCAGAGGTTTTTAAGAGCAAACCTGTCAGAATCTAATAAAAATGGGTCTAAATTGAGGAAAAGACAAGTATCACATATAAATCCTGGATTTCTGACTCAGCTTACAGGACTGAATACATCATTCACCAAGGTACAAAACTGAAAGTTACTCCTTTTTGGGTGTAAATTTGGTAATTTTAATTATAGGTTATATCAGTTAGTGGTTATCTTTATGACATTTAAGAATGAAATGGTCAGATGTAAGCACTGAGATCAGAAGAGATTTCTGGTTAAGAAATACAAATGTATAAGTCATAGGCATTTCAATTAAAAAAAAAAGCTAATGGTCAAGAATGTAGTTTTATAGAGTAAGAGGACAGAGTGTAAGAAGGGAAAAGGTTATAGAACTGCATCAATAATAATTTCAAGGTTTCATTTATTTTCTTTGTTGATTTAATGTTTTAATTAATCCATATCTCTAGGCCATCTCAACTCAACTTCAATGATACATTATGAGTATACGTATGTTCATGAGGTCTATTTACTGACTCATTTATCCCCAATTTAGAATTTATAGGAAGTTTTTAAATGTGTACCCTTCTTCGTGTGTATAAATAGTTTCTGGACAGCTTTTCCCCTTTGCTGTCTCTAAACTTCTAATTATTTCACGTTTAAGCTTAAATTTTCTAGTACAACACATTTATAGAGAGATATGTAACAATTTTTTAAAAGAAATTTATGGGCTGGGGATTTAGCTCAGTGGTTTAAGTGCCTGCCAGTCAAGCATGAGGTCATGAGTTTGATCCTTGGTACCCAAAAAATAAATAAATAAAAGATAAGTAAATAAATAAGAAATTTATTCACTACACTCAAATCGTCTGAAGTTAGTTGAATATTGGAAGGACATTCTTCCCAAGAAATTCCTAGAAATGCAAACAACCTGAAGATCTCTAGATCTAGAAATGCAAACAACCTGAAGATCTCTAGAAAGGACCTTTCTTCTATCATTGACAATGTTTATTGGAACCTTTTCCTGGTAAGTTGGTTTAAATGAAGTGAATAGAGAATTCTGAGGTTAAGTTAAACTTCACATTTTTTAAAGAAACAGTCAGATCCTTTTTGAAACTCAAAATGGAGTTGAGAGTGCCATGTAATTGTACTCAAGCAGTAAATGGGTAATTTATTACGTAGTTTATAAATGGAAAATAATTACGATTTTTCATTTTGGTAATTTTTGGATAAATAATTTAAAATGTTAAAGCATTTTGTTGGTAAATGTGTATACAGATATGTCTATATCAATTTTTACATATAATACAATGGATAAATAAATTTTATAACAGACTCATGTACACATAAGTAAGTGACTAAAAATAAAATAAGTGTATGTTCACCTTTTGGTTGATGACAAGCTAATGAAAACATAATGGTTTCAAAGAATAGTCCACTTATTTATTTTATGACTGCATTTTGGCTATTACTTGTGGGATCCCCTAGGTAATTTCCTGGTCTCTTTTGGGCTTATTTGCTTCTGTGGTCAGACAATGGGTGACCGAGAGCAAATTGCCCCTTCTTCATGAGTCTGTCATCATACAAGAAGCTATTCCTGACTTCTGTTTTTGAGAATAATGCAATGAGTCCTCATAGTAAGAGCACTTAAAGCTCTCATTGTAAACTTGTAACCTTGATTTTCCCCACTTTCTATCTCTCATAAAAACTAGTTTCACTAGTGAAACTCAGATTCAAGTTGTTCTATCTCACTCCAGAAAGAATGGTTGTCATCAAGAAATCAACCAATAACAGATGTTGGTGGGGCTGTTGGGTAAAAGAAACCCCTTTCCACTCTTAATTAGAGTTTAGACTGGTACAACCACTGTGGAAAACAGTGTGGAGATTCCTCCTAAAACTAGGATTGAAGGTCCCATTCAATGCAGCTGTTCCCCTCTGGGTATTTTCCCAGAAGAATTGAAAACATCATGCCACAGCGATATATGTGCATCCTTTATAGGAGCACAATTTGTAATAGCTAAATCTTGGAAACAACCCAAATGCCCATCAACCACGGAATGGATGAAAAAGATGTGGTATTTTTATACAGTGGAATATTATTCAGCTATAAAGAAGGACAAACTTGAGGCTTTTATAGGTAAATGGATGCAACTTGAGACCACACTCATGAGTGAAATAAATCAGACCTACAGATGTAAATATTGTATTGTCTCCCTAGTGTTAAAAAAAAAGTAAATAAGATCCAAAATGTACAATAAATATTGTGAAAATGAAAGGGAAAGAAAGAGCTCAAAAGGAAAGAACAACTGGGATGGGGAAAGGAGAAAAGAAAGGAAAAGATTTTATGTATATATGATAGATAACTATACTGCTAATCTGTTAGTTCATCAAAAAGAACAGTTTCTACTTTCATTCTTTGTTTGATCATTTTTTATGCCTAAAT
>RJWT010028466.1:0-15216 GCA_004365215.1 Cuniculus paca | reverse complement strand
TGGGGAGGGAAGGAGAAAAAAGAGGGAGAAGAAGAAAGAGGAAATAAAAAACAAAAGGAAGGGAAAAGGAAAAAGAGAAGAAAGAGAGAAAGAAAGAAAGAAAGACAGACAGACAGACAGACAGACACAGGCTGATCATTCTCCTTACAGAGCTCCAGCTTGTGTTTTTAAGTTTCACCCTTGACCTCTACATTTCACATCCATTTCCCACCTCAGCTTTAGTGTTGCCCTATAGACATCACACTCCAGCAACACATAGCAGTACAGAGGTGAGATGAGATAGAGTTTTTCTAGTTAAACCTGGTTTAATGCAAGTAATGTGAATTTAAAAAAAAAAAAAAGGTCAGTGGAGATCTGTGGTCGGTTGTTACAGACACGGCCACCAGGTAAGCCTCTCTGGGAGGCAACATGTGGACAGAGACTTGGATGAGGTAGTGAATGAAGCTCCATCTGGAGTAGCTAGTACAAGGTTCCTGGGTCCAGAGTAAGAGTTGGCATGTTGAAGAAACAAAAGAGCTAATACAGCTGGATCAGGGAAGGACACACTCTGGCCAGAGGGTGAGGAACTGACTGGGGGGAGCAAAAGGAAACAGTATGTTATAGCAGGGGCTGGGACCACATTCATAGTGGCCAAAGGGGTAAGAAGTGCCCTGACTCAGTGCATATTTTGAAAGTTGGACTGCTGGGAATTGTTAATGGAACGTATATGGATGTGAAGGAAAAGAGAAATCAAGAGTAAGACTGATGACCCCTATTCTCTGTGGTCTACACTGTTTAGGGTAAAACTTAGAACAAGCCCTACCAACCGGAACAGCATGGCTGTTTCAGAGCGCTGAGCAGGATTAGCTCTGTGTGCAGCCCATGCTCACGTGCTCTTCTGCACTCCCCTATCGCATTTGAGTAACTGTTTCTTTCATCTTCACTCAGCTGTGAGCCCCATGAGGGTGGGGATTATTCTTACTCAACTGTTTTTTTTTTTGCCCCAGTCCACTAAGAGCAGTGATTTGTGGAAAATAGAGTTTAATAAAATTTTGTTTGTGCTAATTTTACTTGAAAAAGATCGGAAACATCCAAACTGTCATACTGTCATATGCTTCCCTAATTCCTTCAAATTGTATACCAAAGTACGTTTTAGCATTTTAGCCTTCCTTTTTGGAAAGTTAATTTGTGGATTTGTTTACATGTATCTCTCTCTCTCTCTCTCCCTTTCTCTTCCCCTCTCCACCTCCCTCTCCCTCCCCCCACAACAAATTTCCAAGATTTGAGAATATGCTAGGAATCAAAGATCATCAAAACAAGGAATAATTTTATTCTGCCATTACTTCACAAAAGAATTAGAATTTGACAAAGTCCATTCACATATCAGACAGATTTTAGGCAACTACATTCTAATCAAACTAACCAAAGCCAATTTAATATCCTATACATGTTGAATATTACTTAATAAAGTTAAATTAAAGCAATTTGAAATCTCCCTTTCCTGATTTCATTAGCACTGACTTTTTCAACTATAAAAGAACCTTTCTTAAGTATTATGAATTGTTATGGAAATCACAAATTGCAGAGGCATTTATGAAGGAGAAATAATTAATTCCTTAATTACTAAAATTCACTGACCATAAATTTGTCACTGAAATAAAACTGTGGCACTTACATGCAGATGCACTCATAAATAACTAAATAATTAAACTCACAACCAAAGCACAAAAGCTGCTCAATGGGCACAATGAAATCCAAATAAGTATCCCGTAGGATAAAAATAGAACATGTAATAAAAATTATGCTAATCTGCATGTGACCCTGTCAAAGCTTTTATGCTAGCAGTTTCCAGAAATTCTACTTTGTTTTCCAAAACTTAGTTCTGTTCAGTCTCCCTTAAGGGTGCTAATGTATTGGATGCATCCAAGAGCAGACAGTGTCCCTCTGGACACTGTACCTGTGTGGCCATAAGTATGGTTTTAGAGCATATCCTCCCCCAAATTCCCATTTTCCCAGTATGGCCCCAGCTCTCCACTGGGGAAGAAGCCAGGGGAAAGGTTGGAGAAAGGACAAGAAAAACAACTAAAGATCTATGACTTTGTAATAGCCACATTCAACACCTGCTTAAATTTTTCTCCATCTTCAAACAACATAACTGATGTTGAAGGTTTAATTAAATTGCTTAAAGTCACCCAAGATCAGAGGTTTTATATCCAGCTTTTCCTGATTTCAAAGCCTATTGTTTTGCCGTGTGAATTTGGCTTAAAAATAGAACCTCAATTCCTTGGTTTGGACTCGTTTTCCGAAGCATCCTGCACAGGAAACCCAATAAGGTCAAACAGTTCTGTGCTGAGTCCACTCTGGATAAACCAGCCTGCTTTCAGGGTAGCAGCTTCCTTTTTTGCATCAAACTATTTTGTTCAGCAATCTCTTTCTATCTCCAGAAAGCAAATCAATGAAATGAAAGCAACCTGAAGAGCTGTGCTGTATCAAAGTTGACTATAAGCCGTTATACTCATTTACTGTGTTTTCAAGTATTGTGTGAAAAGATGAAAAAGATATCAAAGAAAATCAATGGTGGAGCCTTTGAATGATGAGTTAGATAACAGAAGAATGAGTAAATATCACAGAAATTAGTTAAGCATCTCTGCCTCTACCTGCCACATCAGTTTTTCATAAAAATCACCTGGGGTTGGTCCTGTAGAACTTGAACTTATTATTTTGACCCTCTCAGTAACTAGCTAAGTTGCCTTGGCCAAGACTTTTATTTTACTGAATTCCTACCTCCTCATTTGCAAAATTATTTCAGTGGAGTCAATGTGAAGGTTAAGTGTAATTGTTAATTTAATTGGCTTGGGACCTGTCTAGGAGATTAGTAGAGCACACTGCTGGGTGTATCTGGGTGGGTCATGGTGTGATGGCCTTGGGTACTACATCTAGTCTCTGGCCCCTTTCTCTCTTTCTTCCTCTTTTGCTTTCCAACCACTATAAACTAAACAGCTTTGTTTTCCTTTGCCCATATTTATGCCTCAGAGCCAGTTTACCATGTACTGAATCCCCTGGAACCATCAGCCAAATGAAATCTCTTGTCCTTTAAATTGTATGTTGGGGATTTGGTCCCATATTGAGAAAGCTGACTAACACAGTCAACTTTACGTAGTTGTTATATAGAACCTCAAGTAAGAATATGTGCACCCAAAAAGAGGCCAACAGGAGAAATGTACCCCTCAGATTTGTCTTAGTTACTTTTCTCTTGCTGAGAAGAAATACCCAACACCCAAGGTTAAAGGAGGAAAGATTTACTTAGCTCACAGTTTGTAGAAGTTTCAGTCCATAACCAGCTGGCTCTAAGGCAGAGTGGCATGGCAGAGAGGCGACCATTCATGGTGACAGAAGACAGAAAAAGCAGCCAGAGGGTGGGGAGCAAGCCTCTTTCCATTCTTTATATTGTAGGCAGGCTACCACCCTAGGCCGAGTGTAGCATTCACACCCTTAATCCCAGCATTGGACCATGAAGCAATCACAAACTTTAGATTTGGCTGCCTCAAAAAAGCCAGGCCTCCCCCCATGACCTCATGAGGCTTTGGGGAGACATCCAGACACAAACTAAAACAGATATGTAAAAAGCTGAGCAGTGTTTTTAAAATGATAACTTGAATTCAAGAATATAGTGTATGTCTCAGCTGGCCATAGTCCTTATCACTCCCTCTGTTTTATAACCAGCAGCTCCACATGTTGACATTATTTTCCTTGACCCTGGACGATTTAAGTTTGCATCTCATAAGCTTGAATAGCTTCTGTTAACTCTGATGGACCACATGGCTATTATAAATATTGTATATTTCTTCAAGGACAAGTATCTTATCCTAGCATCCTTATTTCATGATAATTTAACAGAATGCAATTTAGAGACTGATCTCTAAGTAGAAATTTCTAGAAATTAAATCATATTAATGATGTAGTTATAATAGTGTGGCACTCTCCATGGAGGATTCACATTCACACCTGATCAAATTGCAAAACACTGGTTCCCAAGGACCTAAGACATTTCTCTTCCTTTAATCTTTCAGAGAACACCTGAATTCCTTTAAAGAAAGCATCATAAGGCTTGATTTGAATTGAAATCCTGCCTTTGTATTCCATCGCAATGGCATGGGCCTTGGACATTTTACAAGAAAATCAAATAAATAAATCAATAGTACAGAAACTATTTACCCCAGGGGCCACCTGCTACCATGTGGTTCATTATAGTACTTAATATTGCAGTGATTCCAGTTCCTGTCTTGTGATTTCAAGGCAAAAACAGTATTTTGAATGTACAAAAGTTATTATAGATTCAACTAAGCAACTACCTAAGAATCTTTATGCACTACTAAACTTTGGGTATTGCATGGCCCCGGGGTGCTCATCTAGAATCTAAAACATAAATTATAGATCAGGTTAGCCATAGGAGAGAAAAAAACAAGACCTACTATTTTGGTCTCCCCATGCCAAACGTTCTCTTGCAGGTTGGGTGCTTTTTTTTCTATCCACTAGTAAAAGAATAAAATATATGTAAGAAAATAGTATGTTCTAGACTTCTTGTCATTAATTTATATAAATAGGGACAAAGCACAAGTTAATACCAGTTCTATTGCCTTATCTCTAATTGGACTGTTTTCTCCATAGGTTTAAATAATACCTTTTAGCCAAAGCTTTCAGATTTCTCCTTTACAATAACTTCATTTCCTCAACAGTTATGAGTGAGGGTATTGTTATGGTTTAGATCTCAGATACTTCGTGCGTTCAGAGGCATAACTTTTCAGAAGGAGATTGGATCATAAGGGCTCTAACTTTAGCGGAGGATCCATCCATTGATATGATCATAATTTGGTGGCATTATTGGGAGGTACTGAACTTCAGAGGTAAGATCTAGTTAAAGGGAGTGGGTTACAGAGGCCATGACTTTGGGAATTGTATCTTGTCCCTGACTCCTTCCTCTTGGGCTCATTCCTTCTCTCCCTTCCCAGATGCCATGAGGTAAGCAGCTTTGCTCCATTCCGCCCTTCCCCTTCGGCCATGTTCTGTTGACCTCCAGCCCACAGCAAAAGAACCAGCTGACCATGGGCTGAAAGCATGAGCCAAAATAAACCTTTCCTCCTTTAAGTTGTTTTTCTCAGTCACAGCAACAAAAAGCCAACATAGGTATAATAACAAGAGCATTAGAGTTTTTGTGGTACAAATAAAAAAAGGAGAAAAAATGATTAGCCCCAAAGCCTGATCTGGCTCTGACAACTGGCTGCCTCTGCTGATTCTCTTTTCTAGGCCTACATCATACTCTGCAGACACTTGTGTCCTGGGATCATGCTCAGCACTCTGAGTTCCAGCAGAAATAACTGGTTGCAGCACAGACATAAGTAAAAGAGGGAAGAGATTCAGCCAAGAGAAGTTTAAGGCACATCTCTGGGAAAGGTTAATCAATCATCTATTCTTGTTTTCACTCTGTACAGTAGTGATTCCCAGTATGTAGGCCATGGGTCCTCCTGGCAATCTGGAGAGTTAATCCAAGGAGGGAAAGCAGGATCTATATTTTTAAAACATTCATCTTTAAACACTGTCCTCATACGGCACAGTTTGAATGTATAGCTTTTGCTATTTTTAAGCTGATACAATTTATGTGCTGCTCTGAGTTATGAAATGCCAATTATTTGAAGTGCTATTAAATTCATTACAGTCTTGTAATTATTCACTGCCGCTATCATTATATGATAAAAGCATAAGCATTATTATGTGGGGGCTACTGAAAGATGAATAAAGTTTTGTGTATTTAAAAAATCTTGGGAACCACTATCCTAAGTGATTTTCTGAAGTGTATGTTACCAAACACAACTGGATACACAGAACCCAGTTTCTTGAGTAATGAAGATCTTACGGCAAACTTTTCAACTCTTTTACCCACTCACTATTTATTATTTCTATTCATACCCTACGTGTCCACTTCTTAAATGTTTTATTTCTGAAGCAATTATCATAATTACTTTCTTATTTGGTCTTTTTATAGTGAACAAATGCTACCCATGAAGATTTCTTAATATTTTAAATTAAAAAACTCCCTTCCTCTCCTTTATTTAGTTTAGGCATGTCTGATTGGGAATTATAGCTCTGAAGTTTGCATTTATTTTGAGCTTATTTTTAAAGTGATCAGAATCTCCAACACTAATTTCTCTGTATCACAAAAGGTACCTAGTCACCAATTTTCATTACTTTGGAACAATTAACATTCTTCTTTACTTAGTGTAGAAATAGTATTATAATCAGTAATGGCCTTTGTTTCACAACTGGCTGCAAGCCAGAGAAATATGATTGATTTTTCTGCAGAATGAGTTTCATTTCCCAATTTGCTGAAATAATTCCCAAGAAAACTTACAGGCACAATGCTGATTTCAGTATAGACTTACAAACTGGTCAGTCTCTGGACTCAAAGCTTACAACAAGAATTTCAGAGAAAGGGCAGCTATCATTATCGAAATTGCACTGGTTTTTTTCTATTGTTGGAAAATCTATGAGAGATGAAAAGTTTGGAAGACAATAAATTGCAACCCATGTAAAACAAAAGGGAAAGAAACACTGAGGCTGACTGTGAAATTAGGTAAAAATCTACCTAGATGAGCCATGGACTTAGCAAAGATGTACAACTGACACCTTTGAAATGGGTTCCATGTATGATCATTTTCATTTTAATCATTATCATTTTATACATGAAATGTGTAGTGAAACCAAAGCTTAAAAAACCACATTTTATTGGGCTTAATAATAGACTAAAAGTCATATTTCAAAAGCATTATAAACACACATGATGGTAATAATCCTTCTAAATGTCCTATCCACTTAGCCCTTTGCTAAATAATTGATCTTTGTAACCAAAAAAATAGTCCTGGATCTCAACCAAGAAATGTAAAAGGGAAGTCTCAAGAGAAAAGTAAAGAGTAATTATGATGTGAGAAAGCACTCAGTATATATGGGCATTGTCAAATAAGTGAAAGGCACCACGATGAAGAGAAATTGTACATATTAAGTGACTATTTTGAAAATACCTTGCAAATTACTCATGTAGTCGAAACCTGTAGAAACAATGCAAAAATCTGAGGTCAATATATATTCATAGATTTTCCAGAAGTCACACTCAAAGATGGACATATCTTTTTTTTTTTTTTTTTTTTTTTTGCGGCACCAGGGATTGAACTCATGACCTCATGCTTGCCAGGCTGGCACTTAGGCCACTGAGCTAGATCCCTGGCCCTTGGAGATATCTTAAAAGTGTATTCATTTTGTATTTCATTAAATTACACATACATATCTGAAAAAAAGAGTAATTATGAAATATTTGCTTAAGTAAATGATACCTCAAAATGATTATCAGGATCACCTGGGAAATTTTTTTTAACACAACTTTTCATCTTCCATGATTAAAGTTTTAATTAGTCTTAGGTAGAATGTAGGATCCACACTTTTTCATTCATGGGGCAACTCAGCCTACCAGGTTTGGGTACCTGACCTTCTTGGAATGGCCCATATAATGTAATCACCTTCAATATTTTTCTGAACACACCCACCAGTGTTACCAAATGACACAGCCAAGACCCATCTTTCCCACCTTTCCCTCATTTGCCAACAATAAGAGAAATAGTATAGTATGTGTTTGCACAAACCACATCCAGTGTTTATTGGCACTTACTGTCTAGATGATTGTTTATAATTATCATCTGTTCCAATAATCACTACCAGAACCAGACTATTGCTCAAGGTTTTCAGTTTTAACATTGATACTAACCTATAATTGGTATGGGACCATTGTGAACAGTCAGCTTACTATTTGAAGCAATCATTACAAATCCAAAGAAACAGTGACAGAGTAGGGTGAAGAGTCAGTTTTTGTTTTGTTTTGTTTTGTTTTGTTTTGTTTTGTTTTGTTTGTCTTTTTGAAACAGAGTCTCACTATGCCGTTCAGGCAGGCCTTGAGCTCACTTCGTAGCCCAGGCTGGTCTCGAATTCACAATGATCCGCCTGTCTCAGCCTCCCGAGTGCTGGGATTACAGGCGTGAGCCACCACGCCCGGCTCAAGAGTCAGTTTTTGGGTACTCCTAAGGCCAAGAGCTGTTCCCACAATAACCATGCCGCAGTGACAAGGAGAGAGGATTTGGGAAGATCACAGAAACCTAGTGATCCTCATCCAGGAACTTTCTTTTGTGTGAAACTGATATATCCTCTGATCGAGTCATTTTAATTCAAAGTAATATGAGTTGTCATTTGTTTTAGAGATTAATAGCAAAAATGATAACTTTTGTTCACACATTATCTGAAACACCCAGTAATTTTAGAAATCTAGATAAAAATCAGCATTCTTATAGGGATTTTTTGCATCTTCCCTGAAGTTTTTTTTTTTTTTTGCCTCTTCCTAGAGTTACTGAAAGAACCTGAGTCTCAAACATTGTGTGAAATTTAGTAAAATTGATTCATGATGTTAGAAATTACAGAAATTCATTCTGTGGAACAAGAAGAATTCCACCAACTTCCCAGTTCCATTCATTACTCTCACCATTGTTACCCTTGTCATCTCCCTTCCACCCCAGCTATGAAACCTGGCCAAGCCCAACCAAAGTCTCAATATGAAGTGGGACGGAGTAGTTAGAGGCATGATCTTCAGGTAGACTGTCTGCATTTAAAACCCACCATGGTCAGCACTATGCCTTTAGCTAAGATTATTGGCCATTAGATGTACCATCTGTTAACTAGAAATGATACTATTGGAATTTTCTCCACTGGGTTTTTGGAAAAAATGATATGAGTGAGATCATGCACTAAAGCACAAACCAAAACTCTGGAATATTATAGGGACTCTCAAATATTACACAGGGGACACTTAATATTTGGTGATCCCCTGAGACATAAAATGATGCAATTGATCTTCTCTTTGTCTCACAAAGGTGTATCAGAAATGGGATCCAGCTCAGAGAGTATTTTTTATTAATACTCAAATACTAGAAGATTTACACCAGTGATCTCAAAAAATTTGCAGTTCAGTTAGCAATACACTATAATCACACGAAACAGGGAATGTGAGAAGCAATCTATGTGATAATAAAATTAATAAAAGAAAAAAATAGAAGTTAAGCAAAATCCTGTGAGTAGTGATATTCAAGAAAAGCATTTTGGAAAAGACATTTTGAATGTGATGCTGACAGGGAGAAGTAACTGATATGTGGTGAAAGAGAAGAATATTTCAAATAAAGGATGTTGTTGGGAACACCCTTGACATGGTGGGAAGTAGCAACAGTGAAAGGCAGGAAGGGCAGACGCAGAGCAGTGATGGCCCAGTGGGAGAGTTTGTGGAGTCCTCTGTGCATTTGCAGTTATGGGCTCCTGCCAGGGAATGGAAAATAGGAGGAGGAAGACTTTTGGAAATCAGCAGTCTGTGCAGTGTGGGAATGTGGAATGAGGGCCTCAGGAAGTATATGCAGACAAAGAGGTAAATCAAATAATATTCCTGAAATAATTTCATGCTTAATATTAAACCAAAATTTCTATCACTTCATGAAATCAGAATCATTCCTTTTGTGACGGCGGAAATGAAACCCATGTGCACAGACCCACGAAGCTGGGAGAGGGAAGAGGTCTGGAAATCAACAGGTGTAAAAAGCAGAGCCTCGTTAAAGAGAGGCGACCAACATTAGAGAAATGCAAATTAAAACAACTCTGAGATTTCATCTCACTCCGGAAAGAATGGCCAGGATCAAGAAAACCACCAACAACAAATGCTGGAGAGGCTGTGGGGAAAAAGGAACCCTTCTCCACTGTTGGTGGGAGTGCAGACTGGTGCAGCTACTGTGGAAATCAGTCTGGAGGTTTCTCAAAAAGCTTGGATTGGAGGTCCCATTTGACCCAGCTATCTCGCTTCTGGGCATATTCCCAAAAGAAGTGAAATCATCATACCACGGTGATATTTGTGCACCCATGTTTATAGCAGCACAATTTGTAATAGCTAAATCTTGGAAACAACCCAAATACCCATCAATTGAGGAATGGATAAAAATGATGTGGTACTTTTATACAATGGAGTACTATTCAGCTATAAAGAAGGATCACATTGAGGCTTTTATGGGTAAATAGATATGACTTAAGACCATATTCATAAGTGAAATAAACCAAATTCACATGTGTAAACACTGCATAGTCTCCCTAGTGTAAGAAATTGAAAGACTCAACAAGATACAAAATTCTCAATAAATATGGGGGAAAGGTTCTGAAGCCCAATGGATTTTTTTATTCTTTGATTTGATTGGTTTAAGTCTGTTTTCTACTATTTGATTACAATATATGAGAAGATAGGAACAGCTCTTTTGAAGAAAACAGGGGACATTAAGGTAGCCATTGTTGGTTTCTTGTTGTCTGACTTGAAGGCCTATAATGTCTTCACTCTTTTGTTTTATTTGGTTTTATATTATTTTGTTTTGTTTGAGTTTATTGTCTGTGAATGTATGAACAACCATTTCGAAGAAAGCAAAAGACACTAGGGTAGCCATCGTTAATCTCCTGTTGTTATGTTTTGAAGACCTGTCTTGCTTGCAGTGTTCTGTTCTGAAATGCTGTGTTGTGTTTGACTCTGTTTTGTTTTGTTCTATTCTCTTTAAAATAAAAAAATAAAAAGGAGGCAACCAAATCTATATTCAGATCTTAGCTTTACCAGTTGCCAACCGGCTCACCTTGAATAAGATACTTACCCCCTCTCAGCTTCAGGATCCTTCTGGATAAAACCTGTATAATACCCAGGGTGCCGAATTCATGTAATGCATGTAAACTGTAGTACCTTGCACACTATAAGCATTCCATAAATGCTAGGTATTACTTGGCATACACTGCAGGTAAATAGAACCCAAACAACGTGAAAAATGTAGAGTTCAGAATATTCAAAGATCCCATAAGAAACTTCATGTTTTATTTTACTTTAATTTTTAGAAGTTTTCTTTGTATTAAAACTGTATTCTTAAAAAACAAAAAAAACTTCTGGCGTGACACTCCAGCTTCTCAGGGTTTTTCTGCCCTCTAGTGGTGATATAAGCCCACTTCAGGCACGAAGGCTGGACAGCTTCTAAACATCTGATTTGACTGACCAGAAACCCAAATCCTAGAGACCTAATGACCTTCCCAAGGTCACGGTGTTTAAAAAGCAGGGTTATAAACCAGGTGTCAGGCATTTCTCTTCATGTTTCTTCTTCCAACCACCTAAAGGCTAGAAGAAGATGTAAACGTAAGCAAGATATTTAATGTTCATAAAAGACTGGCGTCCCTCACTGCACGTCTCTCACACAGTGAGGTCTAATTTCTTTTTGTAACAGAGGGATTTTAACAGGAATTCCTGCCACTTGGCTGAGCCAGGCAAAAGTAATTAGCGAAAAACAAAGGGAAATCTGTGATGCTTGTGATCAGCCACAGCTAAGCTCCATAGGGCTGAGACAAGTTAATGCATATTAAGGCCCTCCTGATTTAGGGGTCAGGAAACTGACTTGGGAAGCATGAACGCGATGAATGCCTCCTTCCTGTGAGGTGATATTGGGCTGGGGATGGTTTGCAGCCAGATGAACTAATTTGAACTGGTTGTGTCTCTTACTCACTTTGTGGTCTTTGGTTAATCTTCAGAGACTAGGTTTTGTCATCTGCAAAAGTTAGGTTTGAGAACTTGTAGTTGGCATGAAAAAAGAACAGTATTTGAGTACCAAATGGCCACATTTTTTCCACGCACAAATATTTTGTCTACTGCTGCACTTTGGATGTTGAATGCCCCCGACCAGGGCCAATGTGGAAAGGCCTGGTTCCCAAGGTGACACTATTGGAAAGAGGTGGAAACTAAGAGGTAAGGTCTAGTGGGAGGTCTTTTGTCATCGGAGTAGGTGTCCTGGAAGGAGAATATGTGACCCTGTTCCCCTCGTTGCTGTCTTTAACTTCCTGGCCATGAGGGAAGCAGTTTGTCCTGCCTTGTGCTCCCCACCGCTACCGTCTAACACCCCCACCACAGGTCTAAAAGCTGTGGATCCACCTGATCATGAACCAGAGCCTCTCAAAACCAAGAACCAAAACAAATTTTTCTGCTTTATAAATTAATGATCTCAAATATTTTCTTATAGTTACAGAAAGTTGGCATAAATATAATAGAACATCATATACATCAAGTTGCTACCATTTTCACATTGCACTAAGAGGCGAGTATAAACTACAACTTTGGAAAGAAAGGTTTATAACTCACTGTGGTTCTATTATGAGCAAGGCTTTTAACCTCTCTGTACTCTCAACAGAAAATATAAATACTTTATAGGTTAATGAGAGTTCGTGGTCCAATGTGTAGGTGTTCAACAAATGTTATTTGAATTTAAAATCAAAACAACTCACCCTCATTTTCTTCCTGTCAGTATCTGCCCTAAAACTATAAATTTCAACTTAAAGTTTTGGTTAGGGGCTTGGTTGGCAGGTAAGATTAAAGCTACATCAAACACAACTCTGCAGATTTCCAGCTAGATAAATTGTCCTTTGTAACACAGGCTCATTAACATGACGGAATGCCACTACCTTTGGACAAATACCTCTCTTTTCCTTTGAAATTTAGAGAAAATTTTCTGGCGTCTAGGGTTTTTCAAACTCAGTTTTATGAAACAGTCAGGTTTCAGAAGGTTCCCAGAACCCTGGAAGGGAGAAACAGTAACACCAACAAGCAGCTCGATGGGCCCCCAGCTATGGTTCCACTTGAATGATCACATTTTCTATAGTTTTACATGGGATGAGGGGAGTCTCTGCTCTGATAGTTTTTTAAGATATGACTGAGTTAGACCATGGCCCTCATGTCTGGTGACAAGTCCCATCCTCGTTAGGTATTCCATGTTCCAGAATTGGCACCATGAATCCCAACTTCTCTAATCAATGAAGAATGATCAGCTTCAAGAAGAAGCTGAGGGGCCATAATATGGAAAGACCATAAAAGCAGGGTCCGGGATATAGGTCAGCCTCACAGTGCCCACCTGGCGAGCGTGAGGTCATGAGTTCAATTCCAAGTTCCAGAAAACAAAATGAAACAAAATTGCATAAAAGCAGCTGGCTGATGGTTACCAGAGATGGGGGAATGGGGTAATGAGGAGGAAATGCTGCTTAAACAATATAAGGATTCGGTTCGGAGAAGTAGGCTCTAGTGACCTACTGCACAAAATGGTGACTATAATAAATACTCTATATACTTAAGAATTGCTAAAAGACTTCAACTTTTTTCATTACAAAAATATCCAAGAGGTAATGGATGTTTACATCAGTTTGATTTAATCATTCTACATTTCAAACATACATCAAAATATCACACTGTACTGCCTAAATGTATACAATTATTATTCATCAATTAAAAATAATAATTTTTAAAAATAAAGCAGCTAATATGAACAGATATTTTATGCCAAGCCCTGTCCACCAAAAATTAAGTCAGCTAATGCTCATAAACATTTCATACCCTGTACACTGTCATGAGGTTCATTTTACAGACAGGAAAACAGACACAAATTGCAGTTACTTGCACAGAAAGTGAGAAGTAAAGTCCAATAAAAGTAGCAATTGATGCCAAAACCTACACGCTTAACCTCTCTGCTAAACTGCTTCTCATTATACAAACAGATCATGCAAATAACTATAACTATGAAGAAAAATAATCAGCTCCGATGCTGTCAAGAGTGTTACACTGGTAGACAAGAGATCTCAGGCTCTTATAGGATTGAACCTTTGGTCCACACTTCTCTAAATTTCCAAATAGGAAGTGCTAACTGCAGATGAGGAAGCAGTGTCTCTAAAGTAGGCTACCAAATTCTTCTCAAGTCACATATTTTATAAATGGGATTTACATACACTTAAAACATTTCAATATAAAATGACTACCAGTTTACCACTAAAATTACCTAACCTCCGTTCATCTTCATTCATGACCACTGCATTGCCAATAAAACCACCATCCATAAGCTATCATGTTTTTATCCTGTGCTCCTGTTGGTAAAACACAACTGTACAAAGTGGGGAGTCTGTCTGCCATGACCAGTTGGGGACATTTGAAGCTGGCTTACATTCGTCTCCTAAACAAGTGCAATGCCCTTGGATCCCTTTTCCTTCAGTGACTGCAAGATGTCTTCCCGTTCTGTCCAGGTGAATGACCGTGGAGTAAATGAAGCTTAGGGTTCACGTCCCTTTCTTAAAAAGTAATGCGTCGACATGGTCATAAGATTGTGTAATTCACTGAGTCTTGATACACGAATGGCTTACAGGGGACACCTGTCCTCCTCATGCTGCCCCGCCCCATCATGTCATCACGTGAGGGCACAAGGAACACTCTTGTCAAAGGAGACACAAATGTGACTCCCACTTTAGAGCTAGGAAAAAAGACCAAGACTTGAACAAAATGAGAAGCTAGTCAGTTTAAAATTCTCCCAAATCTTTCAGGTCATAAGTGAAGGAAATTTCAGCGAGTTTTCCAATTTTGAAACTCTTAGAAATTTACACGGCATGATGAAAATAAAAGAGTGAAACTGAAAGAAATATATAAACTGCCAATAATTTGTTCAACCATGATAAAGGAAAGACTAAATCATGTGCTTAACAATGTGTTACACCATCAGAGATGCATGAAGAAGAATCACGGTACATAACCAAAACTCTAGGGAAAAACTCTTCTAAAGATGTGTCAGGTCATTAATGAAAAAAAATGTCCTTACTGGACTTTAATGCTTGCATTATTTGTTAGTGTTTTAAAATTTGTAATTTTGAGAGATTTTCTTATCTTACACATTTGCTTTTGTGCTAAGTTATATTTTCTCTTAAAGATGGTGACAAATTCTCATGAACTTCCGGACACGGTCAGTCTGTATCTGCCTGTTTCTGTGCCCTACGCCAATGTCCTCACAGCATGCGTCTCTTGCCCTCCACTTGGTAGGCACGTTTCTCCCCTGGACATGTGCTCCTCTCTCCCTCACTTCATGCAGGCACGTGCTCAGATGTCACCCTTATCAACACTCCTCCCAAGCAAAGTCCTATCTAGAACAGACTCCTTCCTCCCCACCACCTTTGTACACTCTGCGTGACAGCTGTGCCACCCGACACACGCATGGGTGTCTTTTACCGTCTCTTGGTTACTTTTTTCTGGTTGCTGAGACAAACACCTAATGCCCAAAGCGAAGTAAGGAAAGG
>RJWT010028465.1:0-15205 GCA_004365215.1 Cuniculus paca | reverse complement strand
CCCAGACTGATGTACCCTGCAAAACTTTCCTTCAAAATTAATGGAGAAACAAGATACTTCCATGACAAAGAACAACTCAAGGAATTCATGACCATCAAACCAACCCTACAAAGATTACTAAAGGACATTTTAGAGAGAGAGAAAAAGGACCACGGTCTCAGGAACAATGTCAGAGGGGGACCATCAAGTGGGGCCAGTCTATTGAATGGAGAGGAAAAATAGGGAGCCAATGGCAGGAAAATAGCATGGCAGAGACAATACAGTGCAAGAGGGCCTCAAGGCACTAATAGAAAGAAAAAGAGGCATAGTGGATCAGGAGACAGGATCCATCAATATGCTCTATACAAGAAACACATTTAGCTAGAAAGTAAAAGTCTGAAAGTCAAAGGAGAGAGAACAATGCCCTATGTGACAGGGAGCGGGGGGGGGGTGTGGAAATAGGGGTAGCCTGCCCATTAATTGCAGAATGGATAAGAAAGACATGGGATTTCATGTGGTGGAAACCTACTCAGCTATAAAGGAAGATAACCTCAAGGCTCTTATAGGTAGATAGAGGCAACTGGTAATATTGCTCATGGATGTAATGTATCAGAGTCACAAGGATGAATTTTGTGTTGTCTCCATAGCATAACAACCTAAAGGTGTTAGTGGGATCCAAAATGCACAATACATATTGGGAAAGTCAAAGTGGAGGAATTATCTAAAAAGGGAAAGAAATGACCACTATTAATCTATTATCATGATTTGAAATTTAGATTGTATTCATTGTTCTGATTAGTTTCATTTCATTCCGATTTGTTTGATTTTATTATACTTGATGGCATGGACAGCTATCTTAAAGATAACAAAATATATAATTGCAGCCATCGAGGATGTCCAATTACCTTGTTTAGAAACCCTTTATGGCTTCCATTGTTTGTTTTGATTGGTTTTATTCCATTCTGTATGGTTTGATTGTAATATGTCTAAAGGTATAGGCAACTAATCTGAAGATAGCAACTATTATGGTAGCCAATGCTGTTTTGCTAATATCTTGAAATTCTGTATTGCTTACATTGTTTTGCTTTTTTTATTTTGTTATGTTTTGTTTCTACTGTTTTAGTTAGTTGTATTTTGTTTGATTTTACTTATCCCTGGTGGTATGGGCAGATATACTGCAGATAAGACTGCAGATAAGAAAAGGCATTATGGTAGCCTTACTGATTGCTTTTTACCCTGTTTAAAAGTCATATACCATGTTCATTGCCTTGTTTTGATTGACTTTACTCTGTTTTGTTTTGTTTGATTGTATTCTTTTCAAAATAAAAAAAAATCTAATCAGATAATTTGAAATGTTTCAGGTAGTTATAGAATCTGTAGATTGGATTTTGCCACCTCCCAGTGATAACTTTGAAATCATACCACATGTGATGGTATTGATATGTTCCTGTTTAACATGCATTGAGTCCTTTTTGTCTGTATATCACTTTGCTCACCTCTTTCTGGATACATTTCTAATCTTAACTATAAGCGAGTAAAATAAGTGCTTGTACTGTCTGTACTTGATGATGCTAAGCAGCATGACCAAGTCACATAGCTGGGGACTTTAATCCATTTTATTAAATTCCAGAATATTGCTTTCTCATATTTTAATGAGAATAATCCCAATGTAAGCAGTATTATAAAATGAATGAATCTGTACTAGTGACTAAGAAAACTAACAATTGGAAAATAATTCTCAAGTTTTAATTTTAAAAATATAAAACATATTTTAGGAATATGGTTTTTCATGACCACTAAAAAGAACATTTAAAAATAGAGACATATAAAATTTTGGAATAGAAATGAAGAAAATATGTAATGACATCACATGTTTTGACATTAAACTACGTATTTGTCTTTGAGCACATTATTGGCACCTCATTTCTGTCACCCCCAAAATCGGGACAATAATATTTCCCTAATGAGAGAGTTGTGAGCAGTAGCTTAAGAAATATTTATAATATTCTTATTCTAAAGTTCTTAGGTTCACATTAGTATTTGTTCTAATCTTTTATTTATATAGCTCAAATTTGGAATGGAAATATTTTGAAATATAACACCAGATATGAGTTCTCTGTTTTACAAGCAGTAGTTGTCAAAATGCTCTTCTTTTATAAGACTATTTTTATTGCTAAGGGGAAAAAATTGGTGATAGTTTTACCTGTTGATAAGTAGCAACTAATAACTGTACAATCTACTAACTAGTAATTTTTATCTTCTCTGAAGGCCTGAACCTTTGGCCGTGCATTTTGTACTTTGGTGTATCCTAACATAGTTTTACATAAAGTAACACACGTGGTAGTAACAAGTAGCTCGTCACACATATTCAGCTAGTACAGTCTTAAGTGGCGAGAAAAAAGAAGTGAGATGAATAATCAGATAGCCTAAAGCCTATAAGCATTTATCTTAGCTTGATTTAAAGAAACCATAATGTAGAGTTTCAGAATCACTTAGTAATTCCATTTAAAGATCACTCACCAGGGAGTCTAAATAATGACTATATTCAAACACTATAATTTTTTCTAGCAGTTTTAATATGATCAGTTTTTTAAACATCTTGCCCTTGTGGTAACTGTGTAGTGAATTTTGGCAGTGTGAAGCATGTGACAGCGGTGTGTGCTGCCTGAACCATCATCAGTGATGTTGTAGTAGCCCAGTCCCATTGATAAGAGCAGTTTGGTATAGATTGTTAAGTCATCACAGTGGAATCACAGCAGTCATGCCCACAATCGCTCTTAGTTATTATATATTTTTAAACATTTAATAATTTATAAAGCACTCAATCACTGTTTTTCATCCTTTGTGCTCTTTTAGAGTTAATATTTAAACTTTGGAAATATTGTTTGGAACAGGTCAGCTTCAGACATTTTGGGTAAATAATCTGGTACTTATGAACCACTGTACTTAGTATTCTTTTAAGTTCACTTCTTCGATTCATTTTTATGAACTGTTTTACCAACCATTGCAATGTCTTTTTCTCATAGAGAGTGACAGACCAGAGGGTACAGAGTGCATAAATCCTGGTGAAAGACTCATAGAAGAAGGCTGTCTTCATTTAATTTCACTGGGATCCAAAGCATTGATGATCCAAGTGTGGGCTGATCCACATAATGGCACTTTAATCTTTCGGTATTGATCTTCCTAAACTACTTACAAATAGGTTATGTACTCAAATAATTTATGATGTATTAATGTGAAATCTGCTCAAAAAAGATCATTATAGCAAAAGAGAAAGGTTTTAGTTAGAAAAAGAAAATACATTATAACGGTTATTAATACCACTTAAGTAAAAAATCTTCCAAAAAATCTGTAAGTAAATTCCACATTATTGTTAATATTCTGTTAGATTTTGGATCAGATACTTACTGAAGTTTTATTCAATGAAGACAGAAAACTCTTTGAGATTGCAGAGGTCGTCAGGTATTGTTATTAACAAACATATTTCCCATGTTAGGTTATATATTTAATAGCTGTTATCTATTAAGCTTACATTCTCCTTGCTGTCTTGCCTGTTTTACTGTCTTTTTTATTAAGAGCTATAGATATATGCTTTATTTGTAATGTTTGAATAGTACGATATAAAACTTCAAACTAAAACTAGTATGTTATTTAGGAATATATGGTTTCTAAATGTTGTAAATATTACTGTGTTCTTTATATACATTATTTCTTCACTGCATTAATCTTTCAAAGTAGGTTAGGCCACCAGTATCTTCTACTGTTTAGTAATAATTTTTATATGAACTAGATATTACATTATAGTTTCTAAAAAGGTAGTGACTAAATAGAAAAAGTTTTATGAATCTTTTTACAAATTGATTTCTGGAAATTATAATGCCAGCCAATAAGCCTAATATATTTTATTTCATAAATTGAATAATAGAATAAAACATGCAAATTATGCTATAAAACAAAGAATTGCTAACTTTTAAGCCAGTTTAAAATAGAAGTGATTTTTAATCTCAAATACTTACAATTGCTGTCTGTGTTATATACTGAGGTCAGAACTTTCATGTTTTAAGTCTGTGCCCCCCCCATCTTTTTAATCCACAGTGTGTGTACAGATTCAAATGATGACGTGAAAGCTGTTTTATTAGCACAGGTTGAATCACAGGAGAATATTTTCATCCCAAGCAAATGGCAACACTTAGTACTCACCTACTTACAGCAGCCCCAAGGCAAAAAAAATGTCTGTGGGAAAATCTCCATATGGGTCTCTGCACAGAGGTATGCAGCATTTTTAGAAAATACATATTAGTCTGTTAAAATTTTTTTAATTAATCTGTTGTAATTCCTGAAACAAATTACAGAAAACTGTAAGCAAAATTAATTATTAACATAGGAATTTATCAGAGTTAGATTTTCTCTATTTATCACTATTATACAAAATATATCTACCATAGACATAAGTGTTGAAAATTAATACAGTTGACCCACTGTAAGCATAGGTTCTGCATCTATGACTTCAACCAACTTCTGATGGAAAATATTGAAGGAAAAAAAGTGGCATCTATGATGAGCATGTACGCTTTTAAAATTATTCCCTAAACAATACAGTATAACAATATACAAAGCATTTATGTTGTATTAAACGTTAAGTAATCTAGAGGTGATTTAAAGTTACAGGAGAATATATGTAGGTTATCTGCAAATATGCCACGTTATGTGAGGGACTTGAGCATCCTCAGATTCTGGTACCTGCGGCAGGAAATTGGGTGGGGGATCATCTGGAGCCAACCCTGTAGATACTGAGTAGAGAGTGTATTTGGGTTTGAGAATTATGCAGAAAACTTGGACATTTAGATATTTATGTATAATGCATATTAGATCCAGGAAGAAAATCTATAGTTTTGTCCTTTAAGCCCATCTGTTATAAAAATGAATCCACAAGGAATTATTCAAATTAATTGGCTAAGTGCTTTATTCGCATTATTTCCTAATTCTCTCAAAAATCACTTAGTAGATTAGATAACAGACATAACATGCATTTAGCACAGATTAACCTATTCTCATTCATTAATTCATCACATTACGTAGGAATCACAGTGTGCCATTCCACAGTGTCGGATGCTGCAGGTGTTATTTCTTACACCTGGGAGGATTCAGTAATAGAGGAAGGCAGGCGCTTGTGAATAGCTTTGGGGCAGCCAGTACAAGGTGGCTGCCACAGGAAAGAACAGGCTTTGGAAATTAAGAACTCAGTTTTGTTTTATTCAGTGAAGAAAATATATAATTGAAGCCTAATTTTCATATTCCAAATAAAATACTACGTTCTCAGTCTTCATACCTGCCCAAGCCTAAAAGGGAGCTGTGGTCAATCAGTAAAATTAGTTTGCAGAATCAGTGGGAATTGGTCTGGGGGACCACAAGTAGACTGCCTTTCTTCACATGGACTCTGTCCTCCTTCTTGAGCTCTTAACTATGTGCCAGGTATTATTTTAAGCACTTTACAGAGTACCTCATCCTTCCCAAACACTGCAAAGTAAGTATCTTATCTCTATTTCACAGATGAGTCACTAGAGACGTAGAGTGGTGTGAGTCAGCTTGTCCACATCATGCCTCAAGTAAGAAGTAGAGCTGAAAGTTGAGCCAAAGCTCCATGCCCAGAGACAGCGCTCACTCTAACTCTGTGTTTTACTGCCCCTCATGCTTCCTCTGAATCAGGCCACCTGACATGTGTAGGAATCATAAACTAGTATTTAGCCAGGTTTAGAGTGAAAGATTAGGTTATCATCTCGAGTAGTTCTGAAGTTAATGAGTGTATAGTAGTCACTTTATTCACAAGTCACTCTTTTTTTACCCTCCCAATTATTTCTACATTCCTTTGAAGGAATTTTTTGCCATTTGGTACAAGTTAATGATTCCTTTAATTTACAGAGCAGTGAACAAGTGACCAAGGACCAAAAATATCCCATTGACTCAAATTTTGTTCTCTTTATCATTTTTTATCTATAATTTATATAAATAATATATTTCAGGAGGCCACTTTAATATACTAAAAACAACTTATGAATATCTTATATCAACTGTTATTTGATGAACAATACACAAATCTGGTAGAAATACATAGCACATAGTAAATACTTGATATTTGCTGAATTTATTTTGCATTTGGTTTCTATCCTTAAAACCCTATTGAGTCATGTTGTCGCTAGGTGGCGGTAGTGTTTTGGTCGTGGGCATTTATTTGACCCAAAAAGATTGTGGAATATTTCAGATCTTTCCTTTATTAAAAAATATTCCTATAAAATAGTTAAACTTATATTAAATAGGAACCAGAAGTTCTTAAAAGAAAGTTTTAAATAAATATACATAAAACTGAATTTCTTTAAAGAACTAATAGGGCCAGGGATGTAGCTGAGCAGTACAGTGCCTGCCTGGCATGCGCGAGACCCTGAGTTTGATTCCTGGTACAAAAGAAAGAAAGAAAGAAAGAAAGAAAAAGAACTAATCATCTTGGCTTTTTCTGAGTCTTTATCTTATTCACAAACTTTATTTAAACTTTGTCTTGATAGGTTACCTCCATTATCTTATTACAAAATAAGGCATTCCTAAAATAGGAATGGAGCATGGCACTCAGCAGCTTCATTACATGATGAAGGCTTCCCAGCTTTTGTATGTCTCTCTGTGAGAAAGCCTTACTTTACATTTACTGGTACTCTTTGTTTTGTAAGCATTTCTATAACCTTTATCCAAGAAGAAAAAAGAAGAGACTAATCAAAGCTCTCTAATCCTTAGCATAGGAAAAATCATTGACGTTTCAGTGTCTAGACAGAGCAAAACTTGAAGTAATTCTTTTGTATGATTAGTTTTTGAAGACCTCATAAAACACACAGTTTTAGGAATTGTTTGTCAAAACGGTAAGATGGACTGGGTTGTTTTCTGTAAACCAAGAAGGCATAGATGCAGAAGTGAAATGACTAAGAAAACTTGCAACAAATATCAGGTCATGCTTCCCATGGGCTGCGGTGTACCCTGGCATCTGTTCTGCTTCCTGTTTTCTGTGGCTTATAGACCATGGCACCTGTGAGCAAAGAGGCTGCAGAATCAGCTGTGTCTCTGTCCTCATCACCAACCATCCGATACTGAACCAAGAAAAGTTGTTCAAGAATGTCCCTTCATTAAACATTCATACTTTAAATATACTTTAGTACTGCCTGAAGTAACTGATATAACTTTGTTTTAAATGTAGGAAGTCTGATGTCACTTTGGATTTTACACTTCCAAGAAAAACAAGTT
Organism: Cuniculus paca; assembly: GCA_004365215.1. Lineage (NCBI taxonomy): Eukaryota > Metazoa > Chordata > Mammalia > Rodentia > Cuniculidae > Cuniculus > Cuniculus paca. The sequence continues at coordinate 7,945 of RJWT010028465.1, read as the reverse complement.
TATCATCTGATAGCAATAAAACATTTTGCATGATTGGCCATTGTTTATCATCCCAAGAAGATTTGTTGCAATTGGCTGGAAAATGGGACCTGGGAAATTTGCTCCTCTTTAATGGTATATTTTCCCCTTTGAAGTATTTCCAAATTTTTCTTTCACTTAACAACTGTTAAGTAAATTAACCTGGTTGAAAAGTTGATTTCTGTTTCATCACCTGTTTTTAATAATTATTGTATTTCCAAGATTCTAAAATGCATTTTAAAGTATTTAAACATTATAATCTAAGTGTGTCTTATAAGTAATGTGTACATTTAATACAGAAATGCATCCCCTCCCCTCCCTCACTCCATATGTAAAGTCTATATTATTTTACTATCCTGGAAAATACAATATCATGACTAGTAAACATAGAATGGTTATCTCTTTTATTTATAATTTTAAGTGTGCCCCATTCACATACCAAATTTTAGGGGGAAAATGTAACATGTGATTTTTAAATATGTATCATTAAATCGGGCATTGGTGGATATAGTGTTTATTGACTATATCAGAAGGAAAAAAGATATCAATTCAGACATCATTTAAAAACAGAATTTACCAACATATAGTTTACATTTATTTAAAAAACAAAGTTAAACAAAACCAAAGGCGTATTTGGCTTAAGAGGTAAAATAAAATAGAAATTTTATTTTATCAAGAGCCTCACAATTAACTTCATACACATAAGTTCATCTTTTATCATAATTGTTGTAGGTTAGTCTCTCATACTAATTCAGAAATTGACGCTTTCTTTATTGATTTTTATCAGACATATGAACAATTGAGAAAATTTGGGAAAAATATCTTGTTTTATTGTCTTTTATTAAAAATTCTGCTTGAGTATTTTAAATATGTCACTTTACTTTTCTGTTATCCAGGAGCTAAGATTGGTTCACAAGAGGCCTTTTATCTATATGCTTGTGGACCTAATTATACATCTGTAATGCCATGTAAATATGGTAAGCCTGTGAATGACTACTCCAAATATATTAATAAGGACATTCTGCGATGTGAACAGATCAGAGAACTTTTTATGACCAAGAAAGATGTGGACATTGGTCTCTTAATTGTAAGTTTTAATTTTATAAGTCGCTATAGTAAACTTTGTATAGGTATATTTATCAAAATATATAATTAGCAATGAATTAAATTTCTAAAGATTTTTAAATTTTGTTCCATATTTTCTTTTCTTATAATATTTTTTCTGAAACAAATTTGAAAAACTTTATCCCTTTGTCAATTTCATTATATGTTGTAAATTTATATCTTTTTGTCTTGGAATTACATTTCTGTAGTAATTTTGTCAGTTCTTTTCTATCTACTAATCATTCAGGAAATATTTTTTTATGGTGCAGTGAAAACATAACACTTGTTAGTCTGACATACTCTTAAAAATATTGCTGATTATGTTTTGTTTTCATACCTAAAAATAAATAGTAATATTCACTTATAACATTAGTTTTAATTACATGTATTCAGGTTTTAGACAGTTTATTAATATCAATTAAAATTATAAATTTTGTCTTCAGAGTATTGCTAACATGAGACTTTATTGCTTATTTAATTATTCTAATATTTTGTTCTACCAGTATACAGTTTAGGAGCTACTGGTGGAAATTTTTTATGAATAGCAACTAGAACACTGAGATTTCATGGTGTTAGAAGAACTACTAAAAACTAGTATATCTGGCTTTGAAACTATTCCTCCTCCTCTGGTTTCTATGAGAAGTACAATTGTAGACTGGAAATATTTCTTTCTGGGAGGCTTCCATTTGGGAATGTATTTGTTCATTGCTGCTGCTGTTGTTGTTACTGAGGTGTATATTTCAAATCAAAGTAGATTATATTTTAAAACTGGAACAGTTAAGGGAGAAATTGTAATAGAAATTATAAAACACTCATATATCATTAAATAGTGTTACGTATTTATCTGTGGTAAAATAGATATACAGTAGATGACTATGAATTTACCTAAAACTCTGACGTTAGGTGTATAATCTTTTTCTCCAAAAGGAGTATTTAAAAATGGTGTGTGGCAAATAGATTTTGCTTGTCAACTTTTACTGGATGGAGGCCAGGGATGCTAAATGATTTATAGTTCTTGAGCACTGTTATGCAACAAAGAATGATCCCACCAAAATGTTCCTCCTTGAGAAAGCGTACTTTAGGGAACTGGTTCTCAAAACTGAGAGGACAGCAGAATCACCCAGGGGGCTCCCTCAGACACAGATTGCTGCACAAGAGTCTCTGATGCAGCAGGTCTAAAGTGTGGCTCGAGAATTTACCTTTCCCATAAAATGAGTGATGTTTATACCGCACTTTGAGAACTTCTGCTTTAGGGTAACTGAGGTGCTCATTCAAGTATTTTTTCAACTAATAATTTTAGCTGTCTAGTTTTTATGTTTTGTTTTTATGAAAATAATTTCCTTAATCCTTTTGTTTTTTCCTGAATAGAATTTAGGTCATATTCTAAGGGTTTTATGTGAAAACTTTTTTAGAAAGTGATTTCTTTGGAGGTCTACGAGGTCTTGAAGAGTTTAAGGTAGGGATAGTGTGCTCCTGTCAAGGTTTGATGCCAACTTTCTGATGGTAACTGCCATGGGCCAAGAACTTTGTTTTTCCAGTGCAACTGTGTACAGCAGACTGTGTAGATGATTTTATTGGTGCACCAGCCAGTCAGTGGTATTCTGATGAAACTGTACTTAAATTGCCTTGAGTTATGTGACCTAAGCCCAAGATCCCCACCAACTTCTGTGAGCACGGGCTCAGCTGCTGCCCCTGAGATAACTTCCAAGTACATTCTGCATTTAAAATTTACCTAGTTTTTAAAGAAATTCAGAGAAGCTAGACATGGAGCCGGAAGTTGATTGAAACTACTCTCTGCATGGGAGGAATACTGAAAATTCTATTGAATTTTATTTAGGTGTGCTGACAGTATAGAGTTTTATTCTAACAGAAAAATATAGTTTAGAGTCACTTTTAAATGAGTACTCAGCCCATGAGCAAATCAATGGCAAAATTTTGGGTAAATTGACCCCGAGTTCCCATACTCTTAAGTGCTTAGAGTAGTGCCTAGTGTATAATGAGTGTGGCATAAGACTTAGCTGTTATTCGTAATAATAGTAAGTATACTTTTATTCTTATTCTAAATTAATCAAACTGGAGTCCTTCTCAGTCTTGATGTGGTCTGTGATCTTAGTCACGGCTCAGTGACGCTGGTCATTTCCTCTGTGTGAAGCAGCCTTGCTTCTCATGTTTATCTTCATTCAGTGTAATAACTATCTTTTCTAAAACAAAGATAACAGCTAGCTGAGTGTCTTTCCACTTTGAAATATTTATTTGATAGTTGATAAACTTACATTTTCAACCCTGTTTTGTGACTATATTAAAAACAAATATTTGTATTTCAGGAAAGTCTTTCAATTGTTTATACAACGTACCTTCCGGCTCAGTATACTATCTATGAGCCAGTGATTAGACTCAAGAGTCATGTGAAAACCCAGCTCTCTCAAAGGCCCTTCAGCTCAAAAGAAGTCCAGAGCATCTTACTAGAGCCTCCCCAGATAAAGAGCCTCCAGCCTACTGAATGTATCACTATTCAAGGCATTCTGCATGAGATTGGTGGAACTGGTATATTTGTCTTTCTTTTTGCTAGGGTAAGGTTCACTGATTATGATTTTGTTAAAGAGAAACTACTTCTTTTTTATTGATAAAGAGTTTCTTATAGGTTACCAAAACATGTTGCACCCAACTTTATTAAATGTTTCAGATAATAAGTCACATATTAAAGATAACAAGCTTTTTGCCACAGATAATTATGAGTTTTTCTAATTTATGAAGCTTTTAGAATTTCTCTGTTACTCATAAATATAACTGAAACAATTAAATGTTAAAGGTACAAGGCTTTAAATTGTATTGGTAAAGAAAAATACTTGCTGTAGTAATGAAAGAAATGTATTTTAAATAATGAGGTTTGTGAAACTTTTATCCCTTACGCTTCCTAAAACAAGGGGAGAAACCAAGGGTCAACAAATAAGTGAAAATGTTTTTGATTTATTTGAGTTTGAAGTTTTTTTTAATAAAGAAGAGAAATATAAAAAGTTTGACTCAGACCTTAAGTAGTACTTTAGAATAAATTATCTGTTGTGTTTAGTTATTTTAGGGTAGAGACTAGCTTTTCTGGTATAGAGTGAGAAGTCAATAATTATATATTAACTATTTCAGGGACTGCTAAAATCTATAGTAGGGGCACAAATAGTCTCGCTTTGGTACAAATTATTTCTATTTTCTCAGGTCCTATCTTTGTGTAATCAAAACCTTTATCTTCCTTCATCCTCAGAATGCCATTTTATCTTTAAATACAACTTCTAAAACAGCAAAATTTCATCCTGTCTCCCTAACTAGCTTACTTTCTTTAATGGGCCTGCCTTTGATTAATTTTGCAATACGAGGTGTATCAGTTTCTGGTATTAGTGTTCCATACTTTATAAACAGTCTCGTCTTCTCTTCCTCTTTTTAAATATTTTTTTTTCCATCTAGTATCTAAATTTCCCCCTAGTGTTTTAAAGTTAAAATCTTGGGCTCAGTGGCACAAGCCACCTGCCTGGCATGCTCATGGTGGTGAGTTTAATACCTGGCACCAAAAAATTAAATTAAAATCTCTTCATTTAACTCCTAATCAGCATTTTGTGATCTCCTTTTATTCATTATGTAATTTCAAAATGTGTATCCTAGATTTTTACTCTTTCATCCAGACAGTGAACATAAGCTTTTATGGCTACTGTTGCACAGTGATAAGATCTTTGAGAAAGTGGTTAAATTTCTATCATGTCTACCTTTAGGATCTTGGAAGTAAAACTTTGGAAGTAAATTTTCACATTTAAAACTTAGAAACTTCTTTTTGTATTCTTCCTCTTCCCTTATAAAAATAAAATTTAGTTTCCTTAAAATTCTCACACGAGTACCCTGCCTTTCAGCCTGATCTTCAGTCAAAGAGGCCACCTGCAGCCTCCTGGATGTTCCATGAACTTCACTTTAGACCTTCACCACCTCCTGGCTGTGCCCCAGTCCTGGCTGTGCCCCAGCCCTGTCCTTTATCCCAGCTTTCCAGGCTCTGGCTCAACTGCCAGGTTGTCTTCTCTCTGTCTGGAGGGGACAGAGCAGTCTCTGTGCACTCTTGGAATTCCTTTCATAGAAACTAAGCTTGTGACACTATGGTAGGTAATCACACATGCTAAATTTTTACTCTCAACAGATTAGGAAAAAAATATATCCACTTTTTGTGTTTAGGTTGTTGAACTGAGTGAATGTGAAGAAACTCAGGCATTAGCACTACGAGTTATACTCTCTTTAATTAAATACAACCAACAGAGAATGCATGAATTAGAGAATTGCAATGGACTTTCCATGATTCATCAGGTGTTGATCAAACAAAAATGCATTGTTGGCTTTCACATTTTGAAGGTACGACCTCATAAAATTTACTGTAACAGTTCCTAGTTAGTGATTCTCATCTTTCATCAAAGTCTCCTGATAGAGAGTTTTATGTTTCAGTTATTCCTGAAGAAAGTGAAGGTAGTTCATTAGTATATAAGTAAGCCAAAGTACTCATATGGTTCTTTTCATCATTTAAGTAATTACATTTTAAAAAAAGATTTCAGAAAAGTAAGAAAAGATAAATAAACTCAAAGAATTTTATATCTGGATGGGCCATAAATGTCCCCGAGGGCAGCCTCTCTTCTGTGATTGATGAGATTATCTGCTTTACTTTCAGTTATAGAAGAGAACTCAGTTCTCCAAGCGTTGGAGCAGGCAATGCCACTGCAGATAGTTTTTCAAGTTACAAATATTTGTGCTAGTTTCCTTTATGATCCTGGAATTGCTGTATATTAAATACTTTTCTGGCTATAAGTGTTAGTAACATTGTGAAAGTATTTCTCTGAGAGTAATGGTATTAAGACAGAAGATGATTCTTTACCCTTGCCCCCACCCCACCTTTTTAAACCATAAGACACATACATTTGTGGCATGAATCCTTTACTAACAGCAGATTAATTTAAATTAGTAAGTTATTCTTTAAATAAGGTTAAATTATTTAAATCAATTTTTAAAATGTAGGTTTGAAACCAAGTAGCCACTTAAAAATATTTGAAGTTTGGGATTTTCTATTTATTTGAATTATTTTACAATACAAAGATATTTTATGGAATGTTGAATTGTTTGCTATTGTCCTTTGAATTTATGTTTCGACTGCTAAGGTTGAAAGCTTAATGTTTCTGTTTGTTTGGTTAATCAGTTATTAATGCATCTTGTATTAATGCTTATTTTCCATAGACCCTTCTTGAGGGTTGCTGTGGTGAAGAGATTATTTACATCAATGAGAATGGAGAGTTTAAATTGGATGTAGAGTCTAGTGCTATAATCCAAGATGTTAAGCTGTTAGAGGAGCTGCTGCTTGACTGGAAGATATGGAATAAAGCACAGGTATGTAATACATACTTCTTTTCATTTTTTATTGTAGTATAGTACATATAACATAAAACCTAATATCTTAATCATTTTAAGTGTATAGTTCACTGATATTAAATTCATTCACAGTGTCATACAACCATCACAACTGTCTGCCTCCATAATTCTATCTTGTAAAACCACAACTCCGTCTGTTAAACAATAACTTCCCATTCCCCATCTCCCCAGCTCTGTCAGTCTGAACTTGTTGACTCTATAACTACTTGTCTTAGTTACTTTTCTCATTGCTAAGACAAAATATGTAACACCCACAAGTTAAAGGAGGAAAGGTTTATTTCGGCTTACAGTTTGTAGAGGTTTTAGTACCTAGTTGGCTGGTTCCAAGGCAGGGTGGCATGGCAGAGGGACATCACAGAAGAGAAATAGTCCATGGCAAAGCAGGTAGAAGAAAGCAAAGCAGCAAGAAGCATCTACAAACTGCACCCTGCTTCCTTTTCTCTCTTGTATTCCACCAAGCTATCAGCCTGTTGATTGGTACCACCAATACCCAGGGTGGAGGCTTCCATTATCCACACCCAGAACTATGCTAATTCCAATCAGTGGTCAAAATTAATACTACACACCCTTTATCCCAGTATCACGCACCCTGGATCCAGCCAGTTCCGAAAAGCTCTACCTGTAAGTGCATGAGGCTTTCAGGGGACATCTAGATACAAGCCATAACACTACTGTGTCTCATATAAGTGAACTCATATGGTGTTTGTCTTTTTATGATTAATTTATATCACTCAGTATAATATCCTCAAAGTTTCATTCAGATGTAGTATGTCAGAATTTCCTACCTTTTTAAAGTTGATTAATATATCTATATCACCTACTGTATTGCTTAACCACTCACCTGTCAAGGGATATTTGGGTTGCTTCCATGTTTCAGCAATTGTGAGTAGAAGCATGTACTTTTAAATATTTACCTAATCAGTCTTCTGAAGAAAAGTGAGTTTACTGCTTCAGTGGAATGTTAGTTATAAATGGAAATTTGGAGGTTGTTTCCTATGCAAAGTTTTGAACTACCATGGGTATGATGAGTTAGAAGGTCAAGATCAGAACTTGGGCTGGGTGAGAATACTTCACTAAGAAAGGAGCATGTGAGTTCATTTGGGTCTGTTGGTGGTTTACATCTAGTGTAAATGATATACTAAGATTCTGGCCTTCTAGGATTCTAGGGATCTGGGTCCAGGAGGGAGAAATGGACACACTTGTGAGTAGGGGAGCCATGCTGATGGAATGCAGAGCCTGGATCATGATGTAGTGCAAAGCTTCATCATAAGCATAATGTAAACAGCATAGATGGGTCTTAGGTCTGGGCACAGTATCTCACACCTGGAATAGTGGGCCACCAGTCTTCACAGGACCCAACAAAGGAATAAGTGCTGTTTTGTTT
>RJWT010028464.1:0-15205 GCA_004365215.1 Cuniculus paca | reverse complement strand
GTTCTTCATGTTCTTTTTGCGAAGTTGTTTTTTTCTAGGTATATCAGCTCCAGGTCCTGGATAGGCTAGCCTGTACTCTGCCATCTTTCTTTTCCTTACATTAATATTAATTATTAGATCCTAGTGGTGAATGTCTATAATCCCAGCTACACAATAGGCAAGATCACAAGGTTGAGGTTAACCTGAGCAACTTAGCAAGACCTTCTTATCTCCCTCCTGCTTGGGAGATGGAAAGGGAAGCAAGGGGAGCTTATGAGGAGTACAGGATTGGAGGGCCAGCAGCTGTCTCATGTTTATTTTTAGCCCCAAGAAGGCAGATTAAAACATACTGTTGTATTGGTAGCTTCTCCTTGTTCTATGCCCTTGGCCCTTCCCTGAAGTCTTTGTTTATAAATTCGTATATCATAATTTTAACGTCCATTTTTCAGTTTTTCTATGTATGCTGACATTTTGCTACCTGAATACATTCAGCGGAACCTGTTAGTATTTTTTGAGACATCTAAGCCTGAGACAAACCAGGTCAGAACATATCAGGAACACCACAGATACAAAACTGTCTGTGCCAAAATTTTTGGTCGTTCTTAGCCCAGTGGAGGGAGCTGGTTTGACATATGAGACATACCTGACGCTGGCAGTATACAGTTTACAAAATCACATTCCTCTTCTTTCTCACAGTATGCAAAGCAAATATACCATTTCTGATCTGGTAACAAAAGGAAACAAGGTGTTAATCTTTCAAATGAAGATGGAAATATTTTTCCCATAGACTGACTTTTCAGTAGTATTTCTAAGTGAACTATCCTTAGGGAAGCAGCCCAGGATAATTTTACTGTCACATAAAATATTGAATTGTGCTTCATTCAAATCCGTTAAGCATTGACAATCTCTCTCTTTCTCTCTCTAATATAAATAGAAGAAATTTCTTGGAGCAAAAACTTTAAGTATCTTGATGTTTCATGTCTGTCTTTGCTGTAACTAGTGAGCAGGTGCAAGTTAACAGTTACCTTATACCAAGGTCATTTGCTAAACTCACCTCACCTAGGCAAAGAAAGTGGCCGTGTGTTGTGGGGGAAGAATAATAATAATAAAAAAAATAGGAGCAAGTAAAAAATAAAAGATTAAAAAAAAAAAGCTTTGATTTTCTCTTTCTCCAGGAGATAAAGAAGATCACTTTGTGATGAATACTAGCTCACATAAAATAGAAGGGAGAAAAAAGAGATAGAAAATGACTGTCTTCTTTGAAGTCACTTCATATTTTGTAATACAAGAAAATTATTGGTCTGGTTATCTTAAGTGAAATGCAGAGGGGAAAAGAACTTTGATGCAATATAATTTAAATAAGATTTTCTTAATTTTTGAAGCTTTCAGGTAATTTTTTCCCTATCAGGTGAGAACTTGATTTGAGTTAAAAGACCCACATTTCTTCCCTTTCAGACTTACCTTTAATTCATGTCAACTGTTATTGGATTTCAACTATCAGGAATGATGAAATTTACATTTCCTCTCACCATTCCCATATCTAAGTGTATTGTAATTATTATATTATGTTGTCCTACACATCTAGGCTTCTAGAAGTGATTACTGGATTACTGTCATCTTAAAAAATGTAATTCTAAGTAAGATGCTGTATTTTTAGAGAAGGAAAGTCACTTCTCTATGAAACTAAAATATGGGTAGCAGTTTTGGAGGGGGAAATGTATTAAATGCATTATGGATAGGCTGGACTGTAATAAGCCCAGAGAGTCTCCTTATTCTGAGAAACAGTAGGCAGTCTATCATAGATCAAAGGCTGGGTAATGGCAAATCCGTTAATACGAAAAGTCTTAGTGATCATAGGGTGATGTAGGCTACCACAAAGTTGCACTGAAAATACCCAGCTTTAGTTTTCCACCATCCCCACTAGGTAAAAGTCAAAGCAAGCTTCTTCCTCCTTTACAGGACCTGACTTCTGAAATAAACTGAAAAATATACCCATGGTTATAAATGTGGCATGCAGTTTGTCCTCATTTTTACTTCTTTGAAGTGAATAAGGTCTGGGGAGAAAGTAATAACATTGTTTTAAGAATTAGATATGATCCCCATTGTCCATGCCTGCTGCTCTATGACTTCACCAGGGACAGATGTTGCTCTGGCTTCATTCCGTGAGAAGAGGCTGAAACCTTTGCTTTCTAAAATTTTAAAGCATTGTGATACAGGATTGAGCAAAATTACTCTGCTGGGACTTTTCTTGTTATTGTCTCTTCCCTCAGTCTTTTCCATTTCATTCTCGGTTGAATATCCTTGTTTCTCTACCAATTTTTCCAGCAACATTTTTCTTCTCTTTCTTCTCTTTTCTCTCTTTCTTTCTTTCTTTCTTTCTTTCTTTCTTTCTTTCTTTCTTTCTCTCTTTCTCTCTTTCTCTCTTTCTCTCTTTCTCTCTTTCTCTCTTTATTTTTGTACCAGAAATTGAACTCACAACCTCACACTTGCCAGACAGTGACTGTGCCACTGAGTTGTATTCTCAGCCCTAACATTTTTTTTTTTTACTAGATTGCTGTCCCATAGATCTGTGGAGTATCCAGGCAAGACCTGGGCGCACAAATTGTGAATTTTAGCTTCTCTGGATGGTGAATCAGCATACTGAAAGGATTGGCACAGCAAAACTTACTCTGCCTCCCAGCTCAGCCTGTGGAGTGGGTGCTAAGGGATCTGGGTAGAGATCCATGGGGAGTTCAGCACAATTAAAAGCCACACACAGAACGGTCGCTTCTGCTCCAACTTTCTGTAGCTCAGGTCTGTGTATTCATGCGGTCACATTTGCCTATCTGTCAAAGATTCCAGTTTTGTGTATGAGTGTGTGTGTGTGTGTGTGTGTGTGCACATGTGTGAAAGTAAACTCTTTGGATTTAGGTCTTCATTGTTTGAAAGATGCAGTGCATAGAAAAGACTCTTGGCTCTATTGAATGAATACATTCAGGGATATTAAATAATGGTAAGTGGTTAAAAAACAAAAGCAGTGTTTTGTGGTGAATGCTCAATGGCTGGTGGGTTACACCACTGGAGAGCTGCGATGAATGCAGGTGTGGCCTCTTTAGCTTATTTCCAATCGACCCCAGCCCTCCAGTTGGCATCTGAATGGAATCTGAGGCCAACCATCTGTAACCAACACTTACACCTTGAGCTTGTGTTCTGTTTATATTTTCCTTCGACTGTTAAACATTATTAAGCACACACCACAAAATGAAGTTCTAGTTTCTTAACTATTTTGCAATGTTTGATACTTAAAATCCATTCATTGGATATATGTTTAAATGCCTACTATGTGCCAAGTACTTTAAAGATCTGGAAATATGTTAGCACAATAGCAAAAATGAATCTCTAATCTCCAAGTGACTTCCTTCCTCCCTTTTCTCCCTCTCTCACGGCCTCCCTCCTTCCATCTTTTCCTTTTTACCTTCTTTCCTTCATTCCTTCCTTCCCTCATTCTTCGCTTCCTTCCTTTTTTCTTTCTTAACTAAAAATCATATATATTTATGGTATAGAGTACAATGTTTTAAAATATCTATATATTCTGAAATGGCAATATCAAACTACCTAACATGTACACTACCTCACACACTTATTTGTGGTGACCACACACAAAATCTTTAAGAAGTTTACATTCTGATGAAAAAGTGAGATCATTTCCAGACTGGTGAATGAGACCCCTGTGTGCAAATGAGGCAAAATTCACTTTAAAACTTTATGTTAAAAAACTTGAACATGTTTCCTCTGATCTGAATGTGGAGGCAGTTCAAGAAATACAACATATTTCTTTCCTTCAACATGCATCCCAGGCATGCTCTTTCCTTTCCTTTAAAGGAGCTCTCCCTGAAACTTCTCTTGGTTTTTCTCCTTTTTTTTTCTAGTCACCCTGAGAGATGCTGTCCCTATTCATAATTCCCCATTTGTTAACTCACCATCCCTCTCCCCATGTCCACATCTACATGCTGTCTCTTTTCTTAGGGTGCCATTGCTTTGTGAAATGGTTGTGTTTGTTGGGTTGTTGATTTATCCCATGTCTTCTCCCACTGCACTGAAGATTCTGTATGGTGAATGTCTGTCTTGTTTACTGCCGTGTCTGTACACAGTCCGTACTCAATAAACAATGACTATCTGGTAGCATGGATTTAGGACGCTGAAAAAGATCATGCATAGTAGTTTTTAAAGTTAATGCTTCTGCATACAGTTATTTTACAAAAGTGTCATTTTTCAGTCTGAGTCACTTTGTTTCTCTACACGTGGATAGGACCATCTGTTAATTTGCAGCTATAATTGTTTCTGTAGATGGGTGTTAAATTATATACATGACCATGAGGACTTGGCAGAACTTGTTACCACCTTGGCCAATCGCCTTTCTGGGGCTCATCTTAGAGACTGGAGCAGTCACTCAACTCAGAAGCCCACATGGAAACCAAGTGAACTGTGGACAATGTCCATTCCAAAGTAATTTTGTCATGTCATGGAGGTTTGGTTTCAGGATATAAGCTGTGTTTGATGCTTGAGGCAAACTGGATTTCCCCTGTTATCAGGAGTGAAGGGTCTTGAAGCCAAGCACTACTGATTACAAAGTCCTATGTCCAAAAAGCGAATTCATGTGTTCACTCTATTTGCCATAGCTGTTTTCTAACCATATAGATGCAGTATTGGAAAATTCATTTGATTTTTTTCCCTCACAGAATGTTTCCTCAAGCACATCACAGAATTTGGTCCTGTTGTTTTTCACTGCCAATCAGGTAAGTGGTAGGAATAAGTTTAATGATTTGCTCAGCTTTGGGAGTCATGCATATTGACAATAAAAGTCACGCATGTTGTCAATAAAATCATACACTTAGAAAAGAACTTGCCATCTATGATAAATATCTACCCATTATTTTACTTACTTTTACTTAATTTGGAGACTGTCCTTACTTTTGATAAAAGCAAACCATGACAAAATTTTCACATGTAATGATTTTTAAAAATATAGCATTATATTTTTAAAGAACTATGCATACAGCTTAATAGAGTTTATGGTTAAAGGAAAGCATGATGAATATATGTTGCTTTTACCTGCTTAGATTTTATTTCCCATTTTATTTCTTTCTTTCTTTCTTTTTTTTCTGTTGGAGCTCCACCTTCTCAGGTAAGAAAATTCAGGTGCAACTGACTTTATATCCTCTCTTCCATCAGGACAAGTTGATAACTAAAGATACCTGAGCAGCATCTGCTAATCCTAGACCTATAGATTTGGCTCAGGAGCAAACAATAAATTCCAGGAAGCCTAGATCTCATGGGATTTGCTGAAACTGCCAGAAGGATTTTCTAGACTAAGGATATAATTCTAGAATGTGAGTAGTCAGGATGGGTGGAGTCTGAAATGCAATGCACCTGAAACCCCAGCTGCAAGGTAAAGAGAAAGACAGAACCCATGGAGAGAATCTGCAGTAAACTACTGATAAGGAAATCTGGATCCTGGACCTATCTATGCCCAAGGGGAAGCACAAATATTAAACATTTCTACTCTCTCAACTATTATATGTAGTTTGTTTAGACTTAATCACATTCGAGTTCTATTTCTTTGCTTCAAAGTTTCTGATTGCTTGAGTTGGACCTACAAAGCCAAAGACACTTATCTAATGATTTAAACTTTGATATAATTTAGTCATGGCATTCATTTAGTCTTTCAGTCTTCACCCAAAGACTCAAAGATTTTAGGTCAATTACAAATTTATGTGAAAAATTTGTGAACAAAATTCCTAATATAGGTAAGTGTGTCCATTGTTCCTAAAGGTGGCTCTGTTCTAAGAGCCATACTTGATGGCAGTTTTGTGACATTTCTTGTTCAGTGATGGGGTGAAACCAATTTTAGAGGGCTTACACCAGAAAGAAGTTTGTACTTTCACATGTATTTCCAAGTTATTTCAGGCGTAACTCAGAAGGAGAGAAGAGACACATCACCACATAATCTATTCAATTTCAATTTCAAAAGATGCTGCTGCTGATCAAAGAATACTTCTGAGTAGCACATTTCCATAAAATGAATTTTGACAACTTCCCCCAAATGTGTGTCTTACTTTAGCTTTTGATTTGGAGGGGAAAATAGGGGTTGGCAGGAAAAATAAATGACAGTGATACTGTGGATGTTTGGAGTTGCCACATGGTCTGCATCTTGGAATTTCTGTAGTTTTCTAGTTTAAGCCTTAACTTCATGTTTTTAATCCAGAATGTAGACCACTGCTCCCTCACACACTTTCTCTGGGCAAGGCTTTATATTTCCCCTGGGTAATAGATTTCTTGAACATCTTACTCCCCCTACCCTAAGTTCAATTTCAGACAGGTCAGTGCAGTTTGCCTTACTGATAACAGTTCATGTACTAATGTGCAAAATGCACCTAAATTCTGTTACATAGAATTCCACATGACTATGTGCTTCACACCAACTGTGTTGAGAGAACGTGAATTTAGCAATTAAATGGATTCGCATTGTTATACAAGAATCATGCTTTGTTCTTGTTTTTTTAATAGTAATATTTTAAGGAGTAGCATGTTACTATCTGAGTTAAAATAGTTCTCAATCGTTCCTTTGATACCTACAAGCATTCTTGGTTAAATTGATTACTGTACAATGCTTTTTCTCAGCAGACTGCAGCAAAATTGTCTTGATGACGTGAAAAATCTATTTTGGGCTCCAGCTCCTAGAGCACATGTGATTCCAAAGTAGGGCAGGGCCAGGATCAGAAACTGAATCTAAAGAAGTATATGTAGGATGATCCATATATAATTTTAACCTTTGAATAATTTACTTCTGCCCTCATTTTGAAGAAATAGATTATTTATGGTAAATTAACTCAATAAACAGAAGACATCCTGTAACATAAAAGATATCTTGTAGTAATTCAAATCAATTTGTTAACTTCAATATCTCAATCTTTGACACACCCCCACTGAAATCAGAATTTTGTTTTCTAAGGTTAAAGTCAGATAATGTAAGGAATTGATTACAATAACTGACCCAAAATTTTAACTCACCCTGAGGTGTGACAGTTACAACAGACAGAAAGGAAACACAAATGAATATACAAAATCCATCCATTGATTTGATTGCTGTTCCAGGATGGATTTACTGTGAACCCTTCAGTAAAAGGAATGGGCATTTTTTAGCTTCTATTGCCTGTTCCAATGCTGTTTTTCTCCCACCACCCACTGTGCATCAGTTATTGTCTTCTGTGAGGAACTACCCCAAAATGCAGCAGCTTATCACAGTAACAGTGACCAAATAGCTTCATTGCATCAGGAACCATGGCAGAATTTATATGGGTGTCTCTTTTTCCAGGTGTCTTATAAGACAGCAACTAAGGTGCTGATTGGGCTACAGATTTCTCAAGACTCAACTGTAGGAGGATCTGATTTCAAGTTTACTCACTGGAAAGGGCTGGGAAATTAATTTCTAAGCTGACTCATGTGGCTTTTGGCAGGTGTCAGGCTACCTTGCCTGTTAGTTGGAGTCATCCGTGACCAGCTAACAGGTCACCATCCAAGATCAAAGCTACCTTCCTCCAGAGAAAAGACTCAGAGATGGAGAGAAAGGCAGAGTAAACAAATGTAAGTCACAGTCATCTCATAAGCTAATTACCACTGTGAAGCTCTACCACCTTTTCCATATTTTGTAAGTTAGAATTGAAACAACAGCATTGGTCCACACTTTTAATCAGGCAGTTGTACAAGTGTATGAGGGTTTGCAGGTGAGGATTTCTGGGACAAAATGTGAGTGTTTCACATGAGAATCAGGCAGAACTAGGTGTGAGCTACTTTTGAGTTATGAGATGTCATGTCTCTTTACATGTCTCAGACTTAATTTGCTTATATGTTGAGAGTGGATACCGAAATTGCTCTCTCCTAGGCTTTTTGTATTCTGTAAAGAACATGGTCATACCAGAAGATCCTTCCATAATGCCTATGTCACATTTCTTTCTGCTCCTCTTTTTTTTAAGCAAAAGAGGAGTACCACACAGCACCAAAAATCTTCCACTCTGCAAGGTCTTCTGTATCCCATCAGTAACAGTGTCGATGCTTGAGTAATCCTGAGTTTAAATCCATTCTCCATCACATTTCAGCTGTGTGAACAAGGGCAAAACCCTATCTCTTAAATCCATTTAGTAAGTGGGAAAGCAAGGATCATAGCATTTATGTAAGGATTTAAAAAAAATGCAATATGGGTTTCGTGTTACCTTGGCAGATGGCAAGGCATCAACATGTAGCACTTTGTATGTATGTAAAAATAAGTATTCAAGGAAATTTATCAAAGAAATAAGCTACTATCATAAATGTGGGTGCTAGCATAGAAAAAAATCCTGAAAAACCTACCCTGGAGAACTCATTCACATTTAAGGCTCTGTTAATTCTTCTTATCTCTCCCCAGAGGGCCTGCTCAGCAGATATTGTGCATTTAGCAGACAACTCATTCCTAGAAAGAAAAGATTTGATGACTTTGGAGCAAAACATGGGCAGATAAAGCAGACTTGGACCACACACCTTAAGCCTATTGGAGAAGCCAACAGGCAGAAGGAAATGCAAAGAAGTAATAATTATCCTGAGAAAATACAAAGAAAGTGGTAGAAGGAAATGGTATAAACAAATGAGACTGTGCACCACACCGAGCAAGATGCGTCTGATGGAATGGAGAGGGATCATGTGGAAAGCGATAAAGTAGTCTCTGTAATTAATCCCCAATTTTTTTTGAATTTTGTGTCTACTTAGAGGAGAACAAAACATAGCAAGGTATGATCTCCACTCTGAGGCATTATTCAGCTCACGTCTTCTAAGGCAAATACTGTGAACTGATGATTTGAAAAAAAAAATTGTAAATTATGTTTCCTACTTTCTTGTTGATTCTTTTCCTCTCCACTTTGTGAACCTTCAACCTTTCTCTCCACCTCACCTAAACTGCTACCCATGAAAACATGCTTGTCCTAGGGAACATATTGGTCCATTCGCATTCTTCTTTGAAAGCAATTTTCCCACTTGTAATTCTCTTTCAGGCTTGTCCGAGATTGAAACAGGCCCAGTGGTACTCTAAAAATGAACTTGGCTGAGCCGCATTGTTTCAACCCCACTCCTGTAATGATCACCCAGAAGCTAGCAAGGCATAGTGTGGCCTGGAATCTTAAAGACAATCTTTACTCAACCATGTCTGTCTCTGTCCTGGTGTGTTAACCAGCATGGAAAGTCAGCTTGTGGTTAACCAAATATTTATGTCCCATTCACACACCAGGGGGGAGTTATTGAAAGTTTCAGGAGCAAACAGCGAGAGACAGAGTGTATTTCTTATAGGCAGAGTAGGGGTTCACCATCAAACACAGAGAAATAACTGGATAGTGTTGATGGTCAAGATAGTTTGTAAACACACTTTCCTTGCACTCTTTACCATGATGGGCACAATGGTAGGCACAAACGTGTAT
Organism: Cuniculus paca; assembly: GCA_004365215.1. NCBI lineage: Eukaryota > Metazoa > Chordata > Mammalia > Rodentia > Cuniculidae > Cuniculus > Cuniculus paca. The sequence continues at coordinate 5,747 of RJWT010028464.1, read as the reverse complement.
CATTTATTTTATGGTGATATCTCAGTGTACTTATTCCTTTCAGTCTCTTTTTCTATGGAATTTCTGAATTGAACCAAGAGGGCAATTTCTGGCTCAAATTTACCATTTTGGGATTTAACCCTGGCTTTTCATTCCCTGGTGATAGAATCTTGGGCAGGTTTCTCAATTGCTCACTGCCCAAGCTTTCTCATCTGTGCTATGGAAATGCTAGTCAAAGGGTTGTGAGGATTAGATTTGTAATTAAGCAGAAAATGTGGTATCTGTTTCACAGCCAAGATCCAGTCAGTGATAGTTTCATTTGTGTAGAATTAAAGCCATAATTTATATTTCTCATCATCAATACATGCTTCAGAAGACCTTCTTCTTAGAGATAAGAAATTCTTGAGAGAATTAATTTCTTTTTCTTTACTGTAATGGGTATTGAACCCAGGGCCTTCACACTGAGCTAGACCACCAACCCTTTTGTTAATGTTTTATTTTTTAAGACAAAGTCTCACTAAGTCACTAAGTTGCCCAGGCTGGACTTGACTTTGTGATCCTCTTGCTGCAGACTCCCACGGTACTGGTATTAAAGGTATGTGCCACCATACCTGCTTCAAAATTGAATTTTTTTAAATTTATTTTTTGTTTTTTTATTTTTTAAGAGAATAAAACCAAACAAAATAAAACAGAATAAATCCAATAAAAACAGAACAGTGAATGTGATAGAGGACTTCAAAACAAGATAATAGGAAATCAACAATGACTACCATAAAGCCTCTTGTTACCTTCAAAATAGCTGCTCATACCATTAGACCTAGAAAAATCAAACCAATCAAAACAAAATAATGAAAGTGATACAGGACCTTAAAGCAAGATAATAGGGAATTAACAATGGCTACCACCTTCCCTTTTTAGATGTTTCTTCCCCTTTCACTTTCATAATATACATTTTGAATTCCTCTAACTCCTTCAGTTTTCTTTTTTTAAAGATAGTAAAACCCCAAAAAACAAAGCAGAATAAATCCAATGGAAACACAGCGGTGAACCTGGTACAGAACATCAAATCAGGGTAATAGGAAAATAACAATGGTTACTATAGTATATCTTGTTATTTTGTTATCTTCTTGTTTTTTTCAGGACTTGGAATACTTCACTCCAAGCTCTTCTTGAGTTTATGGGGTGTGTTGAGAAGTCTGCCATGATTCTGATGGGTTTTCCTTTATAAGTGATCTGTTTTTTTTTTCTATAACAGTCTTTAATATTCTGTTCTTGTGTTAAATTTCTGGGATCTTGATTATTACATGTCTGGGTGTTGATTTATTTTGATTATGGCTAGTTAGAGTTCTATATGCCTGACTTATTTGTATCTCAGGTCCTTTCCCCATGCCTGGGAAATTTTCTACTATTACTTCTGTAAACAATTTCTTTATGTCATTTGTGTTGATCCCTTCTTTTTTGCTGACACTTATCACTCTTGAATTATTTTCTTTGCATCATCTTGCAGCAGTTGTATTGTTATTTCCTGGTTCCTTGTTATTTTTAAGAGATCTTTCCTTTTGCAATCACTAGCTGTCATCCTTTCTTCAAGGTCTGAAAGTTTATCTTCAGTCTCTTTCAAGTGGTTTTTCCAGCTTTTGATGAAGTTTTTAATTTCCTGAATACCTCTTTGAGTCTGTTTCACACATTCTAATTGTTCTCTAAATTGTTCATTCAAGGTTTCCCTCACTCTCCTATGGTCCTCTTTTTTAAAATCTATGTGTTCTTAAGTGGACTCAACCACCCTTTTATTAGGTTTGTCATTTCTTCTTTTACCTGAGATATTATTTCTGATCTGATTTCTTTTATAGCCTCATGTAGTAGTTTCTTTACTTCAGTTGCCATTATTCCAGAAATTTCAGGTGTTCAACTTCCACTTTCTTCTATGTGCATGTCTCCTGGACTTGTTGTGTTTGGTCTGGAGGCCAGAGACTGCCTTCTGCTCCTTCGTTTTGACATTTTCCTGAGTTCCTCCTGCTGAGCAGGTTGTGGAGTCCCAGGCACTTCCCAAGTTGGTTACCCATCCACAGTGTAGGGGAATGGGCCAGGTGCCTAGGTTTCTCCTAACCCAGGTTCCCAGGGAGGCAGTGGGGCATGGGGCAGGCTTCTCCTGACACTCAGCTTCTCCAAAGTGTGGCTGTCTGGTTCTCTCTGCCCACACTGGATACAGGTTCCTGAAGGTGATGGCGGCCAGCAGGCTTGTAGGGGCAGGGCTGGCTGCTTGTTTTCCTGGCCTGAGCTGGCTACCCACAGGAGAGTCTTGATGGTGGTCTGCATGCATGCAAGAGCTTGGCTGGCAGCTTCTCCCCTCAAAATTTAATTTTAATACATTATAGAATAATAGCTTTCTCCTTTTTAGCATTTAGAACTATTTCTTCTGTGCATTCTGATTTAAGTTAATGTAATTACATTGTTTTCTATAATAGTGATTTTTTGAACATATGGACCTGATTTTTATATCCTCTCTTTTTTATCTTGCTTCTGTCTTTCTCAAAATATTGCAGTTTTTAATATTTTTCTTTTTTATTGAATGTTTTATGTTCTATTTTTATTCTAAAGTTAATATCATAATTTCTTTTAAATAGAGGAATTTAAAGTACTTAAACTGGTTACACCTTCACAAAAATATACCTTTGTTAGCATATTTTATCATTTTAATCACTTAAAATAGATATTACTGTTTTATATTGACTATTTGTGTATCTACCTGCCTGCATTATTTCCATTAATTTTTCTTGAATCCTAGACATTCCTTCTGAGGCATAATTTGAAGCACATTATTTTAAAGTACATGATTTAGAAGATCATTTAATGAAAGCCTGTCCACAGTAAAGTTCTCAGTTTTTGTTTCTATAAATATGACTTTATTTTGTTATTGTTGTGGAAAAGTGGTTTTACTGACAACAGCTACCTCAGTAGAGAAGTAGTCTTTCTAGTTGTTAGGAAGATTCTTGCTCTGTAGAGAAGAAATCTGTAAAAATAACTTTGAATGAGACCTGAATTTTCAAAATGATTGTTGTCTGATCCTTCCCTAGTAATCTTTCTAGATCTTCTGCAGTGTATCTGTATGAGAAATCATTTATTTTGCTCTATTCTTTATTACTTCTTAAATATTACTTTCTCTAAAAATGAGTTTAAGACTTACTTTTTTTTTGTTATCTCTTTACCCCCTATTTATATGATTAATTTACTGTGTAAGTAACCACTCTTTTTTAATTTAAATTACAGTGATTATTTAAAAAAGAACTTTCATTCCCTATTTTCCTCCTTTCAATTCTACTTATTATTTGATACAGTCTCTGAATGCTATTTTTTAAAAATTTTCTATTATTCCACATCTTTAACTTTTTCTGTAAATACATATTTCATGATATTTTGAATAATTCTGAGAAATTTTTACATTCCAATTCTTCCATTTACTGTTTATATGGACATTTCCTCATGTGGTTTGTATCTTTCCATATTTTATCATCTTTGATTCCAAACTCATACATATTTGATCTTAATGTGTAGGAGGAATACTTTGGTCTTAAATCAAGGATGTATTTTTTTTAGAGAAGATTTACAATTTTTCTTCATGGAAAATTGAAGGCTTTACTCAAATGAGACATTAAAAAGAGAAAATAAAGCAAAGTAAAACACAAAAGCAAAACAAACCAAACCTTTCAGTGTTTTCAGTTTAATCATGGAGTCATGTAAGTGGTTTCATCACTTTGCTACCAGCCACATGCCCATGGTCCTCACTAGGAAGGCCGTATTCAGAATTTTCCTCTTCTACCACCTTCCCTGCAGTTTTTCTCTGTGACTTTGCTGGGTTTCAGTTTATGATTTTTGTTCTTTGAGGATGTACAGCCTGCAATACTGCTGAGGGAGCCCCACCATCTTCCCAATCAATACCTCTTTATCTCAACTTTATTTTTCTGTTTTCTCTTTCTGTGTGTGGGTCCTTCTCTCTCTCTCTCTTCAATTGGATCAGTATGAAAAAGCAAGGATTTCAAGACGAAAGTTAGAAATGCTTTATGCTAAAATGTAAGTGGCTAATAACTTAAATACTTCCTATTCCCCCAAGCTTCTGTTTCCCATGCTCTCAGAAAACATGAAGTGAGGAGGTCCTGTGTAATAGTCACAGTTGTGGCCTTTAGAACAGGAAGGTGGACCACAAGGCCAATGTTCCTCTGGGACTGAGAAGGCTTAATTTGCAATTTTCTTATATGAGGAATTTCCAATCTGCATGTAAGTAACAATCTCATCCATTGTACAAACATTTTGGTATAGAGACAGGGTTCTATAATATTTTTAAGCGAGGTCATGACTGGTATACAAGAATCAGAAAACCTAGTCTGTCTCACTTCAACCATCTTTTTTGTCTCATGGATCTTTTAATTCATTCCTTAATCTCTCTGGTTCTTTTCTTCATATCTAATCAATGAAGATAGCAGTATATACCTTAGAGGTTGCTGCAGAGATACAATTTAGTAATATGGGTTTACACGATGACGTACAAAGGAAGATGATGTCTCTTTTACCTTCCCTTCCAGAGCTTTTCCCATGTATAGAAACTTCACGGGTAATAGTTGGGCCCCACCTCTACCATTTAAGGCAGCCCAATGTAAGAGAATCATGTAGTTTCAATGTAATAGTCATTGTAAATTAGAAATCTTACCTTCTTACTTTCAGAACAGTTGGATCTACTTGGAACTGCAAATTGAGTAGGGCAAAGAGGAAGAGCTTAAAAGATGGGTGGGTAAAGTTTTAGAAAAATTATAACCATGTAACATCAAAATCTGATTTTCAGTATTTCTAGTTGTTCCTTTCACCAAAATGGTGGCAATAAACCAAAGCAGTAATTCAATTTGAAAAACAACATGAGATAGAGAAACAACACAACTAACCAGAATAGAAGAAATATAAATATAAATAAGACCTAAGGTTTTTGCTTTAATTTCTAATACTTAGTGCCTGCCTTATCATCATCATAGAACATAAGCTTACTGAATAGGGAAGAAGCAAATCCAAACAGAAAGACTTCCAGTGGAGACCATTCATCTTACTTTGTTGTTACTGTTACTGAGTGAATAGCAATATGATATACAGATTTGCTAAAGGCTTTGCAATTGAAACACATTTAGATAAAAACATGGATGTATGAATTAATACCAGTGACTTTATTTCTCTACATTCTAGCTTTAACCTTATTAAAAAGATGTAATCATAATACCCACTCACTTAGTTGTGCTGTTTAAGGAAGATAGTGCCTTTATCATACTTAACTTTTCTGCCATTTAGTCTTTCTTCTCTATTTACCACTACCACTACCACCATTGTACTAATACAGTATCGCACTGTCTGAAGTCTGATGTCAATACTTTGTTCTTCCTTGTGTATAGGTAGTGTAATGTTTATTTATACATTTAAGGTTTTTTTTTGAACAAGGGAAAAGTGATTTAAGATGAATTTTCCCTATAAGAAAAGAATAAACCATAAAGAAATATTAATTCTCTATTTTGGAAGAGTTGGAAAGACAGAGGTGCCCAACATTATTTCTGTATTTGGAACTCCAAGTCATTATGCTTGAGGGAAAAAATAATATGCTTTTAGCCAACTATCAAGCTTTGTTTTGCTGAAGAGGAATCCGAGGAGCTGAGATTAAGAGATGGATTTCCCCCCAGATCACATTAGGAAGGGAAAGGAGAGAAATGCATCTGCTAATGAATGAAAACCTTTGGGGG
>RJWT010028463.1:0-15203 GCA_004365215.1 Cuniculus paca | reverse complement strand
TGTCCCAGGGTGAGTGTAGCACTCACACCCATAATCCCAGCATTGGACCATGAATCAAACACAAACTCTAGAAGCCCACCTCTGAAAAATGCCTTTTGGATTACTTTTTTTTATACTGGCAAGTTATCTTTAACTTGACTGCATGAGGCTTTAAGGGGACATCCAAACACAAACCATAACACCTCCCTATCCCCATCCAAACAGACTTTCTGGCCAAGTATGAACTCTTTCTTGTGCTAAGGAGAAAGTTTGCATTTTAGAGTATTTAAATGATACTTGATCTTTGTTTTGTGAGAACCTACAGAAAATAATGTAATTATGCCTTTTATGTTCTCTCCTTCATTGTTTCCAATTTAATCTTATTGTGAAGTTCCTCTGGAGAACAGTAATTTTCATGATTTTAGGCAGATGTTCACACGCTTCTGAAGCTCCAGTAAAGAGGTATGTCAGGGAAAGATGCCCTAGAACTGGGTCCCAGGTTCCAGAAGAGAAAACAAAAGACTCAGATGAAAGATTTCCATTACATCCTACTATAAATTCAAGATACCCCAAAGAGCATCCCTAAAGACTGAACTGTTGGCTTTCTGTTTCATGTAACAAACAAAACAATGAGAATTCATAAAGAAGGAATTCTTTAAAGTTCAAAAAGTAAAAGTCAAATCAAACTTGGTTCACAGATGGTTTGTATATTGTAAGTCATCTGAAACAAAAACTCAAGGTCTGAGGTATTAGGAGCAAATGGCACAAGCCTTCTTGTGAGTTTTGTTTTAACAATCTTTATCTTCCTAGGGAGAACAAAAAAAAAACTCTAGGAAAAAATAGCACTTCTTTGGTATCTGTATTCTTCAATCTACAGATGTGCACTGGGAACTCAATGTTCATCAACCATCTCTCCAGCCTTCCTTTTTGTTCTAATCTAAAAAGAACAGTACCTCATACCCAATACATACTTCATGCTTCCCCCAGTGCTGCCTGTACCAGTTTCTACCTGGAATTCTAAAAGACGACCTCCCTGACCACTCATCTCTTCTTCCAGAATTATGTACTAAACTTATATCCTCCAACTAATTTCTCCTTCTTTCTAACCTGACTTCCCAAGTCTTCCCTCTTTATCCTCTATAGCTTCATATGCACAAGTAGCATCATATGAATTTAATTATCCACACAGCACTATATTAGACAGCTTCAAATGTGTGTCAGAATTCTCAAGGGTCCCAGCTTACAACTTACTAGTCATTTTAGTAGAGACTAATGTGCTCAATACACATACAGATTACCGATAATGCTTGTTGAGTGAATACTTTAATACCTTTGTACTTCTAATTTCCACTTAACAATAGTCAATTATAACATGAACTACTTACTATCTACCTTACAAGAAATTCAAAGAAGTAAATACACTTTTTAAATTCCTTTCTAATCCTCTGCACCAGACCAATATAGAACAGTATTCTGCACACAGAATAACACTTTTGGTAAAGACTGATGAGCTACTTAGGAAAAATATACAAACTTCAAATTGACAGTAAACTACATTTTAGGATTCAAAAGTGGAGTGACCCATTACAATGACTCAAACTATTCTAGAAAACAAGGAAAAAGTTTACCATTCTAGCAGCAACTCCAAGTACAATATTATATTTCAAGTGAAAAGTTAGTTTGAGTTCCTGTTTTTTATTCACATTGCACCAAAGAAAAATGTTTCTGTTTTTAATAAGATCACATTATATAGCACCTCGAGGCAAAACAGGCCCAGGTAATGACTTGTGGAAGCAAAGAGAATAGCTAGAAGCAGATGCATAATCACAGACACCATTAAATTTTTGCACCTTAATTTTTTGGCAGACTTTGTAGTCAAGCGCAACCTGCCAGGAGTAATGAATAAATAAACAGCAGTTCTAGACATCTGGTATTGTGGGAGGCATAGACATTTTGAGCTATCAGATAAATATTCAAATGATGAAAATTAACTGATTCCTCCCTCCCCAAATTTTCTGAATGCTCACAATGGGCAAATCTATGAAGAATGCAAAATTGCCATCTGAAGTCTTCATATTGCGGTCACGTGACAAGAGGGACCCAGACCTCTTGCCTTTTAGAGGTACAGCATACACACACGGACACATCTTAGCACTGAGACCTTGCTTAGAGGGCTCGGCATGATCCCACCACCAGGCTGGGGAAGTCCTGGTAACTTCTACCTCTGAGCCTCTACTTGCTAGGCTTCCATGGCAAAGTCTGCTGCCAGTGCTTTCTTAAGAGTATGCCATTTCCTGAAACACATTCCAGTCAAGTTTTGACTGGGGAGCCATCCTGCCTCCTTAAGGTAGACAGTATGTGTGTCTGTGTGTTGTCATCATCCCAGCACACACAGAGAGAAAATATACACACACACGCACACACACATGCGCACATGCTGTGCTTGGTACACTTCAGCATTTACTTCTCAAAAGCCAATTTTATTTATCCATGTTCATACAGTTCCAGGGCTCAGTATGTCATCACTGCCCCTAACCCCCAAGAACTGTCTACATAATCTATGTTAGCTGTCAACAATTTTTAGATGTCTAAAGTGCTATTCATGGAATAAACTCAACTTTTAAGAACATGTGGTACCAAAAACTATAAAAAAGAAAAAATGATCCAGTATTAAGTACAATTCCAAATTCTAAAATCTCATTGGCCATTTCAACTACCAAAAGACTTTTTAATCCAAATACATACTACCTGAGCCATTATACTACTCCCTGGATCTTGTGAGCAAGTTAATTTTATTTTATTTTGGTTTTTTGGTTTGTTTGAGACAGGGTCTCACTGTGTAGTCCAGTCTGGTCCTAAACTCACTATATAGCCCAAGCTGGCCTTGAACATGCAGTCATCTTCCTATCTCAGTCTGCCAAGTACTGGGATTACAGGTGTGCATCATATGCATGGATTTTGAGCAAATTAAATTCAAGGATTAAAGTCTTGTCATATTGCCTCAGTACTCATAGCTGATTTCTGAGGAAATGGCTTCAGAGTAATGATAATGGACCTCTAAAATTAGAAGGGATATCCTTATCTAATAATTAAAAGGAAGTGTCCTTATCACTTTAGTCTAGACTCCACTACCACAGAAATTAAATGGAGGGTGGGGTGGTAATGATATTGCTTAATTACATGTCTTTAAATGTAAAACCAATATTGCCACCTAGTGGCAATCTAAGTCCCCTAACTCAACAGGTTGCCTAAACTACAAATTGCAAATGGAAATGAAAGATAATAAAAATTAAGTATTAAGTATACTAAAACTAAATAGAGGCATAAAATATTAGTAAAGTTAATGGAGCTATCAAAGCTTTCAAAGCTGGGAAAAATGCATCAATGGAAATTCAATTTCTAATACTGTGTGTCTGGCATTCCACTGGGTACTGGGGTGGAGTGAAGGGGTAGGTGATACAAAGAAAAGTTGGGAACAGGTCCTGCTTCCCCCTCTAGGATTCAAGGGCAGGACAGACACATGACAGAACGAAGTGTACTGCAAGAAAGTGCACACAAAATGCCAAAAACAAGGTGTCTGAAGATAAAAAAACATCCATGCTGGTGGACTGAGGTTACCAGCAACTTAGTCTACCAAAATCAAAATTATACTTAGCCGTTTTACAAAAGAATATGTTGACATATGCTACAACACAGATGAAACATTAAGACATTATTAAGTGAAATAAACCCGTCACAAAATGATAAAGACTGTATGACTCCACTTGTCCAAGGTACCCAGAGCAAATCCAACTCACAGACAAAAAGTAAACGACTGCCAGGGCCCATGGGAAAGGGAAAGAGAGATGTTGTTCAATGGGCTCCAAGTTTCAGTTCTACAGAATAAAACAGTTCTAGAGATGTGTGGCCAATAGGAATACACTTGATATACCACTGAATTGTGTGCTTCGGATGTAAATTTTGTTATAAGCTGTTATGGGTTGTGTCTTGATGTCCCCCCAAAGGCTCATGCAGTCACAGGTGGAGCTTCTTCAGAGGTGGCTGGACCTAGAGTGTACAATGCTAGGATCAAGGGTGTGTGATTACCAAATTAGTCCGCTCATTGGTCTGGCACAGTTCTGGGAGTGGATAATGCGAAGGTCCTCCTTGCACGTGAGTGCTGCTCACCCTAAGGGTATAGCCTGGATAGAATATAAAGAACAGAAAGAGGGCTACTGCTTGACACTTGCTACTTTGCTGCTTTGCTGTCTTCTACTTGCCATGAACTGCTTCTCCTCTGCGATGCCCTCTGCTGTGACACCCTGCCTTGCAGCCAGCTAACTATGGACTGGAACCACTACAAACAGCAAACCAAATAACCTTTGGTCCTTTAACTTTGGGTGTCAGATATTTTTGTCTCAGAGAAAAGTAACTCAGACATATGCTTTTTATCTGCAATTAAAAATCAAAATAATATGGCAGTAACAGGAGCAGCTACCACAAAGCATGGAGAGGGAGCTCCTTCATGAGGTCAGTGTCCAGGAAGGACCCCAGGAGACAGCCCATCAGATGGGCAGATGGAGGCCTGCCTCACTGGACTTTCTGGACAATGTCACGTGACTGGCCACTATTGGAAACAGTTCCTGGGGGTTCCTGGCTTCACGTATCGCCCTTCTCTCAACACTTCTCTGGTCATTTCTCTCTCCAGAGATGGCTTCCCTTGCTCTGCCCAGCATTAGACATTACTCTCTCCCAGGGCTCAGCAGCCTCCCAGCAAGCAGTGCCTCCAAGCCCTCAGGCACTACCAACAAGTACAGCTGATGCTCAAACCCAACTTCGGCCAAAGCCTTCTCCTGAGCATCAAACAAATACCTAGTCTCAAGCCACTGATGCCACTACCTTGATGTGACCCACGGAAACCTGATGTCAATCTCACCCTGTGAACCTGTGAAGCTGTCCTCAGCCCCACCTGACATCACCACCTCATCCAAGTCCTAGCTGGGGTGCTGTCCCTGCCTTCTATCTAAATCCTGCCATTCTGGTCCACATTCTCCACCCACCACCACCACGTCCTAACCCAAGGCTTCTCCACTGTCCATGTGAATGTCCAGAGTGATTCTACCCAAATAGCCCTCCCAAGGTCTCTGTCCCTGTCATAGCTTCTTAACACTGTCCTTTCCACAACCAATAAGGGGCTGGTTTTAAAACAAATCCAACTAGGTTTCCCCTCCCCAACAGCTCTTCCTAGCAGTAAATTCCAAAGAGGGGTCACTTTTAGCTCTATCAGTGACTTAGGATCATACAGATAGTTACTGCCAGGAGCCAGAGATACTAAAGGTCTCATATATAAAAGATACAGTTATCAAAATGCCCATAGATCCTTCTAAGAAGCCCCAATAAAAGAATGGCTCCCCAGAGGACACATAATTCCCCTGTGACCATGCCCCCACCTACCTTCCCAGGCTTGATGCCCACATGGCTGCCTCCTACCTGACACCCTCCCAGAATGGCATCCAGTGCCTACAAATATTCCTGCCTCTTGCTTGGCTGTCTGTATCTGTTTTCTTTACATGGGACTCCTCCCCTCTCTCTCCTATCCTCTACCTACCTTGTGGCAGACAGCTCTCAGAAATCCCTCCTTGAGCTCATATGCCCTCCTTAGCTTCTCCTACCCTGCCACACCCTCTCATTGTGGGCCCCCCTTTGTTTACTTTCCATCACTGCATTCCTACCCACCTTTCAAACTACCTGCTGATGGGCCTGCCTCTTCTCCTGGACTATGCCTTCTTGATCTTTGCAAGTACTTGCCCATGATAAATCTGTAAATACTGAATGAATGAACAAGAGATTCATAGATAGGTTCTTCCACAGACTAGCTAGTCTCTCACATGCAAATGGAATCCTAGCTTTGGTAGAGATATCCGTTTGTCCCCCAGGATCTAACCTATCCTCTTCCTTTTAGTGATCAGAACCCCTTGAGTTCTGGCCAGACCTAAGGCCACCCAAGCAGACAGTACTTTTCCTAGCCTTGGTGTGACCACATGATTATGTTCTGGACAATAGTAAAGAGGGGACATAAGATACCCAACTTCAAGGTTGTAGCCTCACAAGGAAACTGCTCGTCCACACACTGCAATGTAGAGTGTAAGTCGTCTTCCACAAGTCAGATGAAGACAAGACACTTTATACAAGAAGCAAGGAAGGGGGACACCAAGCAGAGCTGCCTACATGCCACCACCCACCAACCGGACTGTTGTGTGAGGGAAAAGAAATCTTCCAGCTTCTTCAGGCCATAACATATATTCTCAGTGTTAAAACAATCCAGTGAATTTCTTTATTCTTTTCCATATTGTTTCTCAAAGATAAACTTACTTGTAACATTGTATTTTCCTAGTGGCAAATTGTTCACCATTTTTTTCTACTCTTTTCCTTAAATTCTGGTTTTTCTGAGGAAAGTTAATACCTGTTATATTTAATAGAAAAGGAGCAGGCCATGATCAATTTAGGGATTAATAAAACTGAAATAGATAAAATAATCCACTAAGATTTCCATTTTTTGTTAAATTTCTTAGCTTCAATTCACCTGTGAAATGTTGAACATCTATTACCTTACTATGGTCAAGATACAAAATTCACTCCAAAGCCTCATGTGTTTAGAAGGTGAATGGATTACAGGACACAAGCCAGAAGAGGGGATGGATCACGGGAGGCATGGCCCAGAAGGGTTCCTCTCCCTCCTCACCTCCTTCCTTCTCCCTCTGCTTCCTGTCTGCCATGAGGCAGGCAGCTCTCCTCTGCCAGACTCTTCCACCATGCTGCTTCAGCCTAGGCCTGGCCAACCACGCAAGGCCTGAGATTTCTAATATATGAGCTAGAATAAACCTCCCCTTCTTTCAACTGCAGTTGTTGGGTATTTTGCCTAGCTATGAGACAAGTGACTAAAACATATGTCTGGGATAGCATAATCAGATCAGAAGTGCCTGCCTTTGGAAAACTTGTAATTTAATAGACTGTGTGTGTGTGTGTGTGTGTGTGTGTGTGTGTGTGTGTGTGTGCATGGCCAAAGGCTCCCACACTATATGGAAGACAAATGAAAAGAAACTTGTATTAAAATAAAAAAGAAAGTAACTCTGAGAAAGAAGAAAAAATGAGTTTCAGGGATTCAATTCAATTAACATTAAAGACCCAGGCTAAGCACACACCAGCCCTACTTGGTTCTGAGGAATCAAAAGCTAGGAAGACACCTTCTGTTCTCTGCTCTCAAAATTTGTAGAAGAGAAAGACAAAAAGGTAACAAAAGTCATAATACAAAGTGAAAATTATACAAAAGAAATTTGTATAAGATACAGAAGTAAGATGAAAAAGGGAATGATTTACAACTGCAGTTCAAGACAGTGCCAAGAAAGGTATCCTAGGGATACAGGAACTGGACAAGAAGGCAGGGTGTTACAGCTTGTGTCTAGCTGTCCCCCCAAAACCTCATGCAGGCATAGGTGGGGCTATTTCAGAGGTGGCTGGGTCTAGTGTGTGTGATGCTGGGATTAAGTGTGATTACTAAACTAGTCCACTGATAGGGTTGCCGTAGCTCTGAGTGTGGCTAATAGGAAGGCATGAGTGCTACCTCCCCTAAGGGCGTGTAGCCTGGATAAAATACAAGGGAAAGAAAGAGTGCTGCAGTAGTCTCTTGCTGCTTGCTTCCTCACTACTTCACTGCTTTGCTGCCTCCCTGCCTTCTGCCTGCCATGAACTGTTCCTCCTCTGCAATGCCCCTCTGCCACACCACCCTGCCTTGGTGCCAGTCAACTGTGGACTGAAAGCACCAATAATGCAGTGCAGTTTCTGCAGTATCTGTTATTAAATAGAAATTCCATAAATAAACAACTTGTAACCTTTAAATTATGCACCATTTTGAGTCGTTTGATGAAATCTTGTGCTGTCTCATTTTGACCTATTAGGACATGACTCATCCCTGTGTCCAGCACTACCTTGCTGATATGTCACCTGACCATTAGTCACTCAATAGCTAGCTTAGATTGACTTTCGAGGTACTGAAATATTTGTGTTCAAGTGAACCTTACTTTACTTAATAATGATTCCAAAACACCACAGAAACAGTGCTAACAATTTTATTATATATATATATATACACATACATATATATACACACACACATATATAACTATTATAAATATTCCATTTTATTATTTACCGTTATTAATCTCTTACTGTGCCTAATTTAAAAATCAAATTTTACCATAAATAAAAAACAGAGTATATTTTGTTTGATACTATCTATGGTTTCTGGAGGTCTTGGAACATATTTCCCCGTAGGAAAAGAGGAGCTATGGTATACAAAAGCACATCTTCCTTTATTTCAAACTTCCAGCATTATTTAAAACAACTTTAGATTCAGTTCATGTCTATTTTAAATGTCATTAAAATGTACCTATATGTGTAGATTTTTCATCTCCATAATCCTTCTAGGATATTACATTATAAATCATATCGAAAGTTCTATTAATCACATCCAATTAAAAAACAGATTAAGAGACTCACAGAGAAAGCACCTCTAAGATTAATGAAAATGTTATTTCAACATGAAAACTGCCTTAGAATGTGTTACCAAAATTTTGAACATTAATTATCTCTGCTATTTTAAGCCCTGCCTTTAAAAAATTATTTCTCCTACTTATTAGATGACAAAATCAGAATAGTACTATACAATTACATAACTCTTAAATGAAAACATATATACTATATATATATATATATATACACACACAAACACACATATACTTTATGTAGAACACTTTGAGCATTACAAAGTAACTACAGCATTTTCTCTTTTTTTTTAAGTACATGTTTGTCATAGATACAGATCACATTCATCATAGGAAATCTGAACCTGTAAGTAATATTCTTAATTCTTTTTTCCCCATTCCCCTCACCACTCTCCAACCCATCCTCTCCTCTCCATTTTCAAAAGCTTTACTTCCATTATTTTTCCTTCCATTCTCTTTTATCTTCCTTTTTCTCCTTTCCCTTCCCCTTCCCTCCTCCCTTGCTTCCCTTCCCATTTGAACATTTTCTTCTCACTTCTTGATATCCATCATACATGTTGGTTCTTATTTGCACTTTTGTTTTCTCACATACAAGAGAAACAACATGATATTTAAACATATGTGTCTGATCTATTTCACTTAAAAGTATAGTGTCAAGTGCATCCATTTACCTAAAAGTGTCTTAAGTTTATCCTTCTTTATGGAAGAGTAATACTCCATTGTATATAAAAACTGCATTTTCTTTATTCATTCATCCATTGATGGGCATCTAGGCTGTTTCCAAGATCTGGCTATCAGAAATTGTGCTGCTATAAACATGGGTGTGCATATATCACTGTGGTAGGATGCTTTTTAACTCAGGAAGAAGGGGAATAGCTGGGTCAAATGAAACCTCTACTTTTAGTTTTTTGAGGAATCTCCACACTGATTTCCAAGGTGGTTGCACCAGTCTACACTCCCACCAACAAAGGAGAAGGGTTCCTTTTTCCCCACAACAGTTTTGGAAGTATGGCCACTTTCACTATATTAGTTCTACATATTCAAAAATGGAGTATCTTCCATTTTCTGATATTCTCTTCAACCTGCTTTTTAAGAGCACTATAGTTTTCAACGTACAGATTTTTCACTTCCTTTGTTACACTGATTCCTAAGTATTTTGTTTTTATTAATGGTATTGTGAAAGATGTGGTTTCCCTAATTTCTATCTCAGTGAGTTTATTATTTGTTTACAGGAATGCTATTGATTTTTGAGAGTTGATTTTGTATCCTGCTATGCTGCTGAATTTGGTTATTAATTCTAGGTGTCTTAATTCTGCGGTCTTCTACGTAGAGTATCATATCATCAGCAAATGATAATTTAACTTTTTCCTTCC
The DNA here is from genome assembly GCA_004365215.1 of Cuniculus paca. Classification (NCBI taxonomy): domain Eukaryota; kingdom Metazoa; phylum Chordata; class Mammalia; order Rodentia; family Cuniculidae; genus Cuniculus; species Cuniculus paca. Next base: position 5,311 of record RJWT010028463.1, on the reverse strand, counting down.
CTATCCATATTCCTTTTATTGCTTTTTCTTGTCTAATTGCTGTAGGTAATGTTTCCAGAACTATATGGAATAGGAATGGTGATAGTGGCCATCCTAGTCTTGTTCCTGATTTTAGAGTGAAAGCTTTTAGTTTTTGACCATTTAATATGATGTTGGCAATTGGCTTGTCATAGATGGCTTTTATCAGATTGAGATAAAGACCTCTATTCCAATTCTCTATAGGGTTTTTATCACGAATGGGTGTTGGACTTTGTCAAACGTCTTTTTTGCATCTATTGAAATGATCATGTGGTTTTTGTCTTTGATTCTATTGATGTGGCATATTACATTTATTGATTTGGGTATATTAAACCATCCCTGAATCCCTGGGATGAAACCTACTTGGTCATGATATATAATCTTCTTGATGACTTGCTGCATTCTGTTTGCCAGTACCTTATTGAGAGTTTTTCCATCCATGTTCATTAGGGAGATTGGCCCATAGTTCTCTTTTTTTGGTTGGCTTCTTCTCTGGTTTTGATATCAGGGTTATGCTTGCTTCCAGGAACTACTTTGGGAGTATTACTTCCCTTTAAATTTCATTAAAGAATTTGAGGAGTAGGGGCACTAGATCACCTCTAAATTTCTTGTAGAATTCAGCAGTGAATCCATCAGGACCTGAGCTTTTCTTTGTTGGTAATTTTTAAATTTTTTCAATTTTTTCAATTTCATTGGCTGATATTGGGTTATTTAGAATTTTTATATCTTATTGGTTCAGCTTTGGTAATTCATATGTATCTAGGAATTTATCCATTGTCTTGAGTTTTCCAATTTAGTAGAGTACAGGTTCTCAAAGTATGTACTGATGATCCTCTGGATTTCTGCAGGATTCATTGTGATTTTACCCTTTTCCTTTCTAACTGCATGGATTTGGGTGTTTTTCCTCCTTTTTTTGAGGAGGTTGGCTAAGGGTTTGTTAATTTTATTTAATCTTTCAAAGAACCAACTCTTTGATTCATTGGCTCTTTGTACAGTTTCTTATTCTCAATTGCATTAATTTCTGTTCTGATCTTTATAATTTCCTTCTTTGTATGTGCTTAGTAACCACAGCATTCTCAACAACAGTCAATATTAAATAAAGTAATGAGTCAAAATATTTATTCTCATCTAAATAAAACTACAGACTCAATGCTTTGGAAAACATAATCATATTAAGAAAGACATAATTAGCAGATACCCTGAGCCATGTCCACATACCTGTGTAAGATTTGCAGCCTGCTTTAAAATTCTTTTTTTCAATTGCTCTGCTCTCTTGGCATGAAAAGAATTGCTTTGACTCTGGATAACAAATATAACTTCTTTCAAGTCTAGAACAAAAAAAAAGTTTTCAGGTTTTTCTTTCATCAACAATGATTGAAATAAACTTGAAAACAAATAAAAAGCAACAACTATAAGTTAAGCAGCAAATTCTTGGGGGAAGAAATCTACTTGTATCTAATTCTAGAGATAAAGCCTATCTTTTTAAATTGCTTTCTAAGACATCCTTCCTAGAAGTTAGTAAGTAAATAAGCTCACTGTACTAGACTGAACCTGTAGTAACAAACTGTGAATGTGCTCCTGCATCTGTCAAAAAGAATGTGTGAAAGTATGCAACGTCTAGGACACTATTCTCCTGAGTGACTGAAAATCCAGAGCCTTCCAACAAATCCTACCCTGTGCTGCAATCTGTTATGATACTAAGTGTGTCCCCAAAATGCATATGTTGAAGTTCTAAACCTCAGTATTTCAGGAAGTGATCTTTGGAACTGGATCTTCACAGAGATCATCAAGTTAAAATAAGGCCATTGGGGGGGACCCTAATCCACTATGACTGACAGCCTTTTAAGGGAAAAATTTAGACAGACAGACACATATGCACAGAGGGAAGAGGAAGGGAAAACACATGAAGATGGTCATTTACAAACCAAGGAGAGATGCCTGGAACAGATGTTCCTTCATGGCCCCTCGCAGTCCTCAGAAGAAAACCACTCTGCCAACAGCCTGGTCTCAAGACTTTAGCCTCCAGAGCTGTGACACAATTTCTTTTTTATGCCACCTGTATTAGCCAGCTGTCTGTTACTGTGATAAAATGCTCAAGACAATCAACTTAAAAAATAGGAAAGACTTTCTTTGGCTCACAGTTTTGGAAATTTCAGTGAAACTACTTGGCCCTGTTGCTTTGGGCCTGTGGCAGAACAGTACATCATGGCAAGAATGTGTGGCGGAGAAGCTCTGTTCACCTTGGGGATCAGGAAATGAAGACAGGAAGTCCCAATATCCCTTCCATGAACACACCCTCAGTGAACTAACTTCCTAGGCCTCACCCCTAAAAAGTTCCACCACCTCCCAACATTGTCATGTGCTGGGGACCAAGTCTTTAACCCAACCCTAGCAAATCGATATGCTATTTTAAGAATGTCCTGCATGGTCCTGCAGTGACACTTAATAATGACTGCACATGTCCACTGAGTTAACAAGGATTTGCAAATAAGTAACACAATAATCCCTATAGTACCTTGATACACACCTAGCCAGAATTAAATGTTATCTCCAGGAAACCAGCAGCAACAATTCCACACAGCAGGGCACTTAGCCAGAAGTGCTGTACAAAGCCCAGCTACAACACGCAGACGGTATCTGCCAATCTACTAAGGACCTACCTCAAGGCAACCGGCTTTTTGCAATGGTGAGCCAGGGAGAAATCCTAGTATGTCACGCCTACCTGGCTGGGGAAGACCCCTAGAAATCTTGCCAAGAGTGGCAGTTGCTCAGGCTACACACCAAACAAGCGCATTTAGTCTTCCCAGGTTTTGAATTTGTAATAGAGATAGAAACAGCCATGATGGCAGCACTGTGCCACCAGACAAGTGTAGGCAGAAAAGGGACATCACATAAATTGTGATAACCATATTTATAGCAGATCATTACTGGGATCTTCCCCTACCCCTCAAGTGTTTCTCTACCATTTCAGCTCAGGGACACTAATTAGATTTTTAACTATATTTCATTATATTTTATTGTTCTTATGTTATTAGTTATATAGTTCCATCTTTTACCCACTTGCTCAAACATTCACAACAGCTCCACAATGAGCCATCTAGATCCTAAAAATAATTCAAAATGCTCTTTTGTTAAAATTCAATGCAAAATATAAAAGAGAATGCTGAAAACCTACTGAATTTGACCTAATTTCTTTTCTTTAGGAGTTTGTATAAATAGGAACACTGTGTACATCTACCTCTATTTTAAACAGCTTCTTGGCTCTCTCTCTGTTCACTGAGGGCATACATATCATAATATAAAAGGTGTCTTAAAAATAAATAAATAAAAGTTGTCTTATATGTTATCTTCGATCCAAAACATCTGAAATATTAATATAAACTGACATTTCAAAAGAGGAGTTACAAAAATTTCTTTTTGTTCAGAAAGGAGTAAAGCTTCAGGGGATACATTTTTCAAAATTTAATAAAGTTGAAGATGCATATTCTCAATGATCCAGAAATTTTGCTCCTACTAATCACCCTTGAGAAACCCTCATACTGCATATAAGAATGTATAACAAGAGTGCCGATAGTGGCATTATGTAAAGAAAAAAAATGGAAACAACTCAAATATATACTAATTAGATACATAAATCAGTATACAGCAATAAAAATTAATTAGCACTACATGTGCCAATTAACCTCATATGAAAATTAATTAAGAGAGAATCAACATGGCTGACTACAGAAAGAGTCACATTAGAGATACTCAGAAAAGATTCACCGAATACACAGGTATTATGAAATGGGGAGAAGTACTCATACCCTGAAGCCAAAAATTAATCTGAAAGATGATACAGGTAGATAAAACAAAACATCTGTTGAAAAGGGGAAGTGGTACCACCACTGCTGATCCCCACCACTCCCACCCCCACACCTTCCAAGAAGCAGCCAGTGTGAGAGTCCCAGATAGCCTGAAGGAATGAATTACCACTGGAGGCCAGACTCCTGGAGCAGACAATGTGCAAACTGGGAGAATCTGAGTTATCAAGAAATCCTCAACAGTGATCACCATTACGCTACAGGGGAAAAAGAGTCCCTAAACGAAGCCCAGGGACTACACCAGATTTTGCTGGCTGGAACGGAGAGATTTTGAAACAATCGGTTAAGGATTTCAGCACAAAAGATAGGACAGGCCAAAGCAGAGACTTCCTGGTAACAAACCAGTTGGAAAATATCTGAGCAAGAACACAAAATTGCTCAGCCCAACGGGAAGCAGGAGTCATGGGGACATTGGCAGAAGGTGAAGGGAAGCTGGATGTGAGAAAAATTATTTTACATCCTCCTTCTCTCAAATTAATTGAGGTCGTTGGATCATGGGTCTGAGACATAAGACTACAGTTAACTCTGCTCAAAGCACAGCCTGTGTGAAAGAGTCGGGATGAAGAAACTGACACCCCTCACCACAGGCTGGAGACAGCCCACAGACAGAGGGGAAACGTGAGGTTGCCTGCACACGGAGCAACAGGGCAAGAAGGGAACTGCGTGGCTCCTCAGGCTTTCTGGCACAGTCCTCATGTGGGAAGTGTACGTACCTTCTCTTGTTGAAGTGTTTGATCTAGGTTCCCGTAAAATTTTGTTCTTTTTCTGTTTGTTTTTGTTTTCTCCTTTTCTTCCCCTCCCTTTTTTGCTTTGATGCAGTTTTCTGTCTCTGTTCTCCCTGTTCCTTTCCTTCATTTTTATCTTCTGCATCAACACTATTTTATAACTTTTACCTGTTTCTTCCACTTTTTAACTCCTTTCTGGTTGCTTTGTCATATTTCCCTCTCTGTCATTCCTATCTTCTTTTGTACTAACTTTTTGTCCTCCCTATTCTACTCTTTTTGTCTTCCTTATTTTACCTATCTCCTTGTCTTCCTTTGCCTTTCCTTCACAGCTTTCCTTCACACCACATACTCCTCCCTTCTCCTACATTCTGCCCCTGCCCACACAAATACACACACATACATACATATAAGAAGAACATGGGAAAACAAGGCAACACAGGTCTCCAAGGTCTCCCAACTCTCCTAAAGCAGACCTAGGGCACCAATGGAGAGGAAAGTAAGCACAAGATAGTGGAGCTTTACAAACTTATAAAAGAAGAGGTAAGGAAACTTGGCAAGTTCAAAGAAGGCATGACCCAAAAATTCATGGAGCTATCACACAAACTGACCAATGTGGATAAGGGAGAAACAAAAAACTGGAAGAGCAGACTGAAACAGTTCAAAACATCAATGACAAATTTACCAAAGCTATAGATTCCATGAAAG
>RJWT010028462.1:0-15206 GCA_004365215.1 Cuniculus paca | reverse complement strand
CAAGTGTTAGTGAAGACCAACTGGAATTTTAATAGATTGCTGGAGGGGATGATAAAAGTGCCTCACTTTGGAGAACTGTTTAGCAACTTAATGAACAACTGACCATACACCATTTACCCATTCTACACCTAAGCAAACACCAAAGAGAAAGCCAATATTCAGAGCAGCCTTACTCCTAAGAGCCCAAAACCAGGAGGAAAAGAGGTCTGTCAACAGCTTACTGAATAAATTGTGGTATATCCATACAATGGAACATTCCTCAACCCCAGAAAAGAACGCACTGATACTCGCTACCGCTCCTAAGTAACCTCAGAAATTATGCCAAGTCCAAACAGCCAGACACAAAAGAATACATAATATATGATTACATTTATATAGCATTCCAGAATATACAGTAGAGAGTGGCTACGTGCGAGGACACAAGAAACTAGAGTGAGGGAAATGTACTGTATCTTGATTGTCCTCATGGTTTTCCAAACTTACACATTTGTCAAAACTCGTTGGGCCGTACATTTTAAACAGATGTGTGTTTATCGTATGCAAATTTTATTTCAATGAACTGTTGATTAATACTGAAAAAAAGGTAAATCTCCATTTTATCATCTCTAACCCCAAATAATTTATTTTTCCTGCAAGCCCAAAATCCATCCACAGACCAGCTCCATAAGTCTGGAGGACACTCACTAAGCATTGAACCCAGACTGGGAAGTATCTGTAGGATTTTTTTTTAATTCTTTATTTTGAGAAAGGGCCTCATTAAGCTGCTATGTTACCCAGCAAGGCTCAAACTTGCAATCCTCCTGCCTCAGCATCCCAGAGTGCTGGAATTACAGGTATGCACCACCATGCGCAGTCAGACCTGGCCTCTTGATGTCACCGCATGTAGAAGCAGTTCTAGCAGCACCTGTGCTTTTTCATTATGCTTCTTCATGGAACACATCTCATTACCATTTGAGTCTCTGCCAGGGTGTGATTTCTACCTCACTAGTAAAATAAAGGCACCATTATATAGGTTGTTTTAGTGACTACTGCATGCATGCATCTGTTCCTTAGCACCTGGCACCTGCTTCTTATCAAATGGAAAAATTCCTAATAGGGTTTTAGAGCAGGGCGAATTGCTCCCTTGTCTCGGTGGGACTGATTTTAATGATCTTGCTTTTCTTGGCTTTGGATTCTTGGTATTTCCACTGACCACGTAAGTCTTTGAAGTTGACTTTTTCTTTCAATTTTTTATTAGTGTTTGCAGTACATAATATTTATATTCACCTTAGCGGGTAGGTACATGTACTGGACATACTCTTAATTCTTTTTATTCCTCTCTTCTTCCTTCCTTTCTTCTTATCTCTAGATCCTCTTTCCATTTATAAAAGTTCTATCTCCCTGAATTCTATGGCTTTTTTTTTTTAATATTTTGAGTTTCTCATTTAAGAGGAACTAGGAGATGACTTTTTAGCCTCTTGGGCTCCTGATGTGTGTCTTAATTTTATACCCTTGAACACAAGTCCACTTTTTAACTCTAAATTCCCTTGTATGTTTGTTAACTCCATAAAACTGTGGGTTAACTTAGCTTTCTCAAAGGGACTGACATGCTAGTTGACTCCACAACACAGCAGCAAGAAAAGTTTGTCATTTTCCACAATACATCGCAACTACAAAAAACAGAGCAAGCCAATATTCTCTCAAAGTGACTGCATTAGCCTAAATGTCATTTAGAAACATACTCCGTTTGATCTACAGCCTGCAAAAGCATAATTGCCTCAAAGAAGAAGCCTAGACAATGGCAAATAGCTAAAGAATGGGAGGCTGTGTAATAGAATCATGAAAAAAAATTCTTGTTACTCATCGTAGATCTTTTAAAACAACAACAGAGACATAACTGGTTTGTCAAGCATCACAAATATATTTCATTCTTTTTGACTCCCTAGCCCCAGCCCTCTCTCACTTGCACACTTTGAGCCTTGGGGCAAAGGCAGAAACCGCCTCCTATTATATAAAAGATGAAAATACCAGGCTATCTGACAAGTATCTGGAGCCAAAATGCTTGGATTCCATTCATGACTCTTGTACTTCCTTAGTGTAAATCCTGAAGCAAGTTCCTAACACTCTCTTTCCATGGTGTACAGTATTATTTACATCACAGCATTGTTGTGGCAGATAGTAAGTGCTACGCAGAGCACTGGCTTATCACCTAGCTCTGCCAGTCAAAGGCACTTGCCCCAGACTTCCAGAAACTAGCTGTGTCCTCTGCCATGCCACTGTGCCTTGGAGCCAGCCAACTATAGACTGAAACCTCTATAAATTGAGCCAAAATAAACTTCTCTTCCTTCAAGTTGTAGGTGTAGGGTACTGTGTTTCAGCAATGAGAAACTAACTAAGATAGACTTTGGTACCAGAGGTAGGGTGGTTGCTATGATGCTATTATAGACAGCGAAGCTGGAGAGAAATTAATATACTGTTAGAAAGGGACTAGGCCTGCAAGAAGTCAACACAAGAAAACAGACATCAGAACTGTGGCTGGAGGTAAACTGGAAGACAGCCAGGCCTCAGGATAGAGAAGCAACAGCAAGGCCCGCCTGTCTCCCTAGAGATAAAAGGGCAACTTGCAATCACACTCTAATCAGCGCTACCAAGTCTAGTGGGCCAAGAGAGGCACCATACACATACATGGGTGACCAGAACACCTAGACCCCACTTCTCTCCCCTTCCAAGAATTTCTTTGATCATCCACTGACCCTTGTTATGTGACTCATTTCCCTATTGGATCAGTATTAGCTAACCAGCTATACTTGTAATTCCTGAAGGCTGACTGTAATTTGATCTACACTGTACCCACGTTGTGGTAAAGAGCCTCAATGACAATGCCTTTCAGGACCCTTCCTGTCTCTCAGGAGCTTTCCCTTAATAAACTTTTCCTACTCTTAACCTCCTTTGTTTCTTGATGCAATGCATTCTTAGATATTCGGAACTCAGCACATTTGACATCTAGCAGGTCAGGAGTTATATTTTTGCTGTGTTAGAGCTACTTGACCGCATGGTTCAGAAGCCTTTGGAACTGGCTTGCAGGAGGAGTTTGGAAAGGTTTGGAAATGCCAGGTGAAGAAACAGTCCTAGAATGCAGTCAGCTAAGCTTGATGGAAGACTCTGTTAGGAGTTCAACAGACCAGAATCCTGATAAAAATGCAGTCAGTAAAGATCATTGCAAACTGGCAGTTGGGCTGCAGGCCATATGTGTTATGCTCTGGTACATAATTTGTCTACATTTTGCTCTTGTCCTGAGACACTGAAGAAGACTGACATTAAGGGCAGGGGACTAATTAATCTGACAGATGAAATTTCAAGGCAGTCTAATGTAGAGGTGGTGGCATGGCCACTGTTGGGGGTTTTTAGCCAGCTCTACTTGAGAATTAAGCACAAAATGTACAGCTGAGTGATTTAAAGGGTTTTGAGTTTCAAAGGAAAAGAAGCTCCTGTACCACTGGGAACTGCAAAGATAGAGCAGAGTAGGGTTTCCGTCTTGAAAAAAATTAGCATTAAAAAGAAGCCAATTATTTCACCATAGGACAAAGGGAAAATGCTTTGAGGGAATGTGAGAAACCAGTAAGGTCCACTATTCAAAGGCTCAAAATCACAAAGGTGAGACACTAAGAAGAGCACCCTAGGGCACCTTGCTCCAGAATGGTGGGTCACCTAGGGCATTTGTTCTTTCAGACTGAATTTTTGGCACTCAGTCACTCAGGGACTCAGAAAGTCCTACAGATGTGACAGAAGGAAGCCTGGCTCCAGCTGATGGCAGACCATGGTGTCACCCACATGGTGCTGGTTTTAGGAACATGCAGAATACAAGAGTTGTGGGGTCAGGAAGGCTTCCACCCAGAGTTCAGCAGAGAGTCTGGGAGGCCAGGCAGTGTGCCATTGAGTGGGGAGCAAAGCTGTTATGAGTGAAGCTGTAACTGTAGAGACCTCAGATGTTAGAATCTGGAACCTCTGAGGAAAGGTACAAGGACTCAGTGAAGCCTGCCCAAGAGAGAAGGCATGAGGACTACAACCAGCAGCACTGGTTCAGGGGCAGGGTTGCCTAAGCCTTTTGGAATTCATATCTCACCAAAATTTGCCCCATGTGTTGGACATGGAACACGAAGATGTAACATTTGCCCTGGTGGGTTTCAGTCTCACTTTGACTAGTCCTTTCTACCCTCTTTTCTTCTTTTTGGAAGGGGAATGTGTATCCTGGGGCCTTTGTGTGTCAGCAGTGTTTAACTTTCTTTTCATTTTCACAGGGGCTCACAGCTAAGAGTGTGCCTTAAATCTCAGAGGTTCTGGACTTAAGACTTTTCAGCAGTGCTGAAACTATTAGGACTTTGGCAACTCTTAGAGATGGACTAAATGTATTTTGCATAAAGGGATGGGTATGAGTCTTTTGGGGTTCAGTAGCCAGAATATGATGGTTTATATCTAGCTGTCCCCCTAAAGCCTCATGCATGGATAGATGTGGCTTTTAGGAGGTGATAGATCATGTGAGCACAGTACTTAGTGGATTGGGCTGATGGGTTTATAGCTAAATGTGATTTGGAAGGTGAAGCCTGGTTGGAGGAGGTAGGTGTGGTCTGTCAGGGTCTGTCTCCCTCCCACCTTGACAGCTCTTTGCTTCCCACCACCATGCCATCAGCTGTTTTCCCTCTGGCAATTCCTCTGCCATGCCCCTCTACCATGCCGCCCTGTCTTGGAGCCAGCTGACTGTGGACTGAAACCTCTACAAATAGTGAGACAAAATAAACCTTTCCTCCTTGAAAAAAAAAAAAAAGTATCAGAAACTGGTTAAGAAACAAGAAGGACATTAAGGAACTCAACAGCAATAATTACGTGAAGATGAAACTCCCAGGTTAACTGAAGCCACAGGACTACTGAAATACCCAGTCGCCCGGGTTCGAGGTGCTGGCTGTGCAAGCTGTGTGTCTGGTGCTAAGCCACAGCAGCAATGGTCCCTTATTCTGCTTTCCCAAACCAGCTGGAACCTCTGCATTCTCTTAGTAAGTCCCTTTTCTGAGTGAACAAGCTGGAGCTGCTTTCATTGGCTTGCAACACAGGAGCCTATTACAATCAAAAGGTGGATAAATTTAAGCAGGTCTTCCAGTATCCTCATAAATAATTTTGATTATCAGATGCTAACTTTGAAATGGTCTAGCACCTTCTCAGAGTATCAGAATGCTATGAAACTTGTTTGACAGCTCTGTAGTTCACTACTCTAAAATAGTAATCACTAAGAAAGCTGACCTCTACTGAGCACTTACTAGGGACTGTGTGAAGAACATTACATAAATTCTTTAACTCTCACAACTGCCCTGGAGCATAAACATGATTCTCCCAATTTTACAGATGAGTGGATTCAGGCCTAGATAAGGAATGTGTTTTTTGTTTTTTGTTTTTTTTTGGTACCGGGGCTTGAACTTAAAATCCTGTGCTTGCCAGGCAGGCACTTGTGCTGCTGAGCTAAATCCCTGGCCCCTAGATAAGAAATTTTAAAAAATTAAATAATGCATCCTCTTGAAACAAAGCTAACAGTAAGAGTTAACAATCAGTACTTATCATATGTCATGCACTATTCTATTTGTTTTTCACATATTAACTTATTTAATTCTACTTATTTTGTATGTATTATCTCATATCACCTCATAAACATTGTCTGGCCTAATACCATCATTAATAATTTTAGGAAATTTGCTTGATGACACACAGCTAGCAAGTGATACACTGGCATTCAAACCTGGTCATCTGGCTTGAGTTAACCTCTACACTGCACGGCTGCTCCAGAGGTGCCTGATACACATCCACAGGCTCTGCTACTCAATGCAGGTTTCTTGCTGTCATATCAAGTTACAACAAACTTAGCAGCTTAAACCACACAGTGTGTATGCACATTGTGTATGTGTGTATATGTGCGTGCACGCACACACACACACACACACATTCAGACAGAACTTATCTTGTGGAACTATATAAGGCATTTGTATCAGTCAGCGCTTACCAGAGAAACAGATTTAAAGCAAGATATACAAATACATGAGAATTTACAAGACTGGTTTACAACAGCGACCCGCAGAGTCAGGTGTGGAAAGGTGCAAAAGGGCTGCCTGTGCGCTGGGGATCCAAAGGGTCCAGTCAAAGCCCTGGAGCTCACTGCAGTGTCCCGTGCAAGGCGTATCAGGAGGCGAAGAGTCCGAGCAGGAAGGCTGAAGGGTCTGTGCTGGAGGCTGAAAGGTCCGTGCTGGAATCCAGGAAGTGATGTCCAAGGTGAAGCCTGGAGCTCTCTGAAGAAACAGAAGGGAGCTTCCCTCTTCGTTTTCCTTTTATTCCATTCAGGCTATTAGCTTATTGGTTGGCATCACTCACGCCCACAGTGGGTCTTCTGTCTTCAATAAATCCCTCCAGCCACACCCAGAACTACACTGGATCCAATGTGTTTCTCAAATTGACATGATCAGTTAACTATAATAGCATTGTATTTTCTAAAATACACATTTAAAATTGCTCTTTACCACTGAGCAAAGAAAATTAAACTGGTATAATAGCAAGCTTAAAGTTTTTCCAGTTTCTTAAATCTGTCACATTTAAAAAGGGGGGCATTTAAAAATGTGATAAAAAGTGCTATGAAATATTTCTGATGCTCAGGTCGTTGATTATATGTGTTCAGTAGATACTTTGTCCCGCTATTCATTATATTTTCTTCTAATTTAAAACGCTAAATACTTATTTCAGTCAACTGTAGATATAGAGCAATGAAGAAAGTAAACAGAAGAGGGAGAGTCACAAATATGCTACTCCAATTGTTCTAGTTAGTATATTTTCAGACAACTCAACAGAGACCATATTTTGTTCTAGTAAAAAGCTACAAATGCCTTCTGTGTTGGATGAAATTACTTAGATTTTTGTTTGCCTACAAAAAGCAATTCTATTAAACTTATAATTCAAACAGCCATTGAAAGTACTTTCAGTTTTAGAAAAAGTATGACCTTTTTAAAAATGCTTAATGTAATTATAGCAAAGTGTTATTTCAACATGTGTCAAAAGTATTAGGTAAAGTAAGTCCTATAGCATGAAGTTTCAGGGAATTAGCAAATATCAGAAAGACACAGATGTAAGCTCCAGCTCTAGTTCCTTTTAAACTGCAGAAGTCACTTTAGTTCTGTAACTTTCACTTTCTTTCTCATAAAATGAAATTACTAAGCTCATCTATGCATCATGCAGCTATTGTGAGAATCAAATGTGAAAGTACTGTATGACAGGAAAACACCACATAAAGATGTTACAATTAACTTCAACTCCAGATGAACAGGACAAATATTGGATAAGTTCCATCAATACCAGCAGAGGTGTTTACAAAACTCCAAAATCAAAAATGCTCCGAAGTCTGAAACCTTGTGAATGCTGTCATAAATCCACAAATGGATTACAGGTGTAGCAGCACACACCTGTAATCAATCACAGCACTTGGGAGGCTGAGGCAAGAGGATCACTGAGAATTCAAGGCCAGCCTGAACTGCATAGTAAGACCCTGTCTCAAAAAGACAAAACAACAACAAAACAAATGGAGAGTTTCATGGCTGCTATCATGAGCTGAATCATAGTCAAAACACAGATACACTAAAAATCTGTATAAAATTACTTCCTGGTCAGTTATGTGGGTATGAAATATAAATGAATTTTGCGTTTAGCTTGGGTCCCAACCCCAAGATATCTCCTTATGTATACATAAATACTCCAAAATCCAAAAAAATCTAAAATCTAAAACACTTCTGGCCCCAAGCTTTCCAACAAGAAAAACCTGCCCTGTATTTACTAGCACAACTACACTCTGTAACTGACACTATGGGCACTCTATACTTTTGTAGAACACACCATGATCAAGACGGGGTTGCCAGAGACGGTGGCACACACCTGGGAGGCTGAAGCAGGAGAATCGCTGTGAGCTTGAGGTCAGCCTGGGTTACACCGTGAGTTTAAGGCCAGCCTGAACTGCATAGCAAGACCCTATCTCAAAAAACCAAACAAACAAAAAAAGAGACAGGGTTAAGTGTCATTATCACCTCTCCCCTCTATTGTATCTTGGCAGTTTTATGGTTTTAATGAGCAGATGGCTCTCAAGCCTATTATTTACTAGAAATGGAGAATAAAGTGCAGTAAATCTAGGTAACTGTTGAACCTAGATGATAAACATTTAGTTAATCAGTTTACTATTTTGCCTTTTTTGATGTTACCATGTTTTTTAATGTTTTGATTATTACTATCAACACCAAACTTGTCTATTTTCAACTACTGCTACCTGAATACTACATTTCAAACCTTTTTCAGCTTTCTCACCTTTTGCCTAGCACTCTCGTGTCTAACGCCGGCCAACCGTGGCTGCAGCCTCCTTTCTCCCCGCTGTCTCCTCACCGCCACCCATTCAGTCCACTGCTGCTCACTCTCCGCTGTTCCTCAAACTCCTTCTCTTGTTGTTCTCTTCAGCTGTGCTGTCTCCTCTGTGCAGAAAGGGGACTCGCCCACATGTCATTCGACTTTACACCGGCTCCCCAGAAGGGCCGTCCGCGACCAATCCATGTGAAGCAGCACTCTTCCCACTCTAGCCCCTTACAAAGTTCAAAGCAGTGAACACTATTTTACATTGTAAAGCTACACGCGTCTTCAACATGTCTGTCTCCCTCCCCGACATGTTTGTATGTAAACGCCAACTCCTCAGTCTGCCGCACAATCTCTACTGGACCTGGACTTCCTTTCTTCCGTTAATTATGCTTCTTCAGACAGCCCACGAAGTCAAACGTACTCTTCCTCACGCATATTTCAACTTGTTTTCCCTGTGCCTGTTCTCAGCAACCCCCGCTCACATGCTCAAATTCTACCCGCACCTCAAGACTCAGTTTAACACTGTGTCACTGACGTCCTGAGTGACGCTCCTCAGACCTGCCACGATTATTAATCCATGCTACTTTAAAGGCGTTATTATTCTGCACTTATTTATAAATTTCCTCTATTAATCAACATATGCCTTACATGCAGAATTGGTATCCAGTTCACTTTTTTAGACCTTTGAGTTACACAAAAGAATACAAATACTTGCCTATTTTTCTTAAATACCAGAAACTGGTTGGGGTGGCAGACAACAAAGAATTCAAGCTATAACCCCAACATAAGATAATAAATTCCTAACATAACTTCTTTGCTTCTTTTGTTGCTTTTAAAACCTTGTTTACCCAATTTCTTCAGCCTTTATAAATTTTTTTTTCTACTTAGTTTCTTAAATTTACTCATTTTCAAATTTTCACTTGGGTTGAAATTGTAGCTGTGTTCCTTAATAGCTATGTTAACCCTTCCGAGTTTCAGCTGCGTCATCTGTAAAACAGGGAAAAAATTTCAACTGCCAACAGGGTAATTATAGTGTTAAGCGAAATTTTAAAAAATATACATAAAACCTCATACAATGCCTGGCACCTACTGGGCTCTCAGTAAATAGGACAAGTAGCCTATTGTTTCTACTTGTAAGAAAAATCTGACCCATGAACTCTGAAAAACAGGTTTAAAGCCAGGGATTTAGCTCATCAGCATAAGCGCCTGCCTGGCAAGCACAAGGTCATGAGTTCGATCCCCGGTACCAAAAAAAAAAAAAGGTTTAAAACAGTAGACCAATAAATAGCAAATTTTATTTAATTTTATTTCTTCACCAATAAACAAAAACAAAAATTATACATATTAATAGGGTAGCATTTGATATTTCAATCCATACTCTGCATTCCAATAAGGGCACAGTAGAACTCCTTACTCCTATGCAACTGTAACTTGGCATCCACTGATAAACCTCTCCCTATCTCCCCTCCCAACTGTCTCTGGCCCCTCGTGCTGTAACCACCATTTACATCACACTCTCAACTTGTATGAGATCAGCTTGATTCTGTTTATGAGTGAAATCATATGATACACACCTTTCTGTGCTGGGCCTCCTCCACTTAACATAATGATGACCTTCAGTTCAATCCATGTTGTAAAATAAATGGTAGTTTATTGTATATAATATATAAATATATATATATATATATTTTAAAGTCACAAAGATATTCCCAACTTGTACTTTGGTTAACTATAAACTCCTGTAGTGATTTTCAACAGGAGCATAATTTAGCTTATACTCATACACTTTATTATTATTATTACCACTACTACTACTACTAGTATTACTATTATATCCCCTAGTCACTGCATATTTGGGTATGGCTAAAATGAAGAGAATGCCTAACATGAATTTTAATGTCAATTTACAGACAAATTTGAACAATCCATTATTTGGCAGTGGTTTCCTTCAGAGCAGTGTTAACTTCACTCTCTCCTAGTTGGAAATTTCTAGCTTAGCACCTATTATAGTAACATTCATAAACACAAAACTCAAAGTGGCAGCAGAATACTTGCGTTTAGTATTATGAATCCCACCATTGACCAGACTGCCAATCTTTCTTTTTTTCTTTTTTTTTTGTCTTTTTGAGACAGGCTCTTGCTATGCAGTTGAGGCTGACCTTGAGCTCACTTTATAGCACAGGCTGGTTTTAAACCCTCAAAGATCCTCCTGCCTGAGCCGCCCAAATGCTGGGATTACAGGAAAGTGTCACCACGCCCAGCTGACTGCCAATCCTTCCTGCAGCTGACATGCATCAGATTCTGCCCGATCATCTCTTGACAGTACAGATTTAGAGATCTGATCATAGTTAACTAAATCCATAAACTAAGCTGCAGTATATACAATTCTCTGGCTTCTCAGGACGACGTAACTACAGCACTGCTTTGCTAAAGGACAAACAGTCAAGTTATCATAAACACAAGAATTCTGAATTCCCCACAAGTAATACATATTTTCAAACACAGCTCATCTTTGACTTTTACACTAAAACTAAATTCAAGGAAGCTCTAAATCCTACATTAAAACTAGTTGCAAAGATTCACAGTATCCTGCCTCAACTGAATAATGTATCCAGCACTGCTGTCTTCCAAACTTACCAATTCCCCTAAAATCAGTCATGAACCTGTGTGAAAGGTTCAATTAAATGAATAATAGTAGTTCCAGTTGCCTAACTGAACTCCAGTGAGTGATTCTAAAGCTCAATGCAGGACAACACTAAAATGCCACCTGAAGACTGGATGTGGCGGCACAGGCTGGAATCCCAGCACTCTGTGAGGCTGCGCTAGGGCTGCAGGCTCAAACAGGGCCTGGGCCATCTAAAATAGAAAATAAAAGGGCGGGGCTGTAGCGCAGAGCAAAGGCCCTGAGTTCAATCTGCAGCACAGAAAAAGGAGGGAGGGTGGGTGGGTTGCTCAGTAAATCCTTAAGAAACACAGACATTTATATACATAAATGTTACATTTCCCAAAACCACCCAACTCACTTGCAACAGTATAAAAATTTACCACTGAATCTTTCTGCTTGCCCTAATGAACCACCCTAAACGGTGGTTCTTAGATGGATGTCTCAGAATCCCCTGCAAGCTTTCCTAAAGTGAGGATGATACATGAGGTCCCGTCTCCGTACTGCAGGTTCAGGAAGCCTGAAGGAAAAGCTCTACAGCTGGACACTGACACACACCGGACTGGAGACTGCTTACTGCAGTGGACAAGCCCTGATGTGAGACACCTGATGCCATTATTTCAACAGAAATTCTTAGCCATGGTCGTGTTTCAAATTTAAATAAAAATATACAGCTTTTATGTTCATTTTTATGTGACAAGCCATACTCTAAAATTTCAGAAGTCTAAAGGCAAATGTAACTTCTTTCCCCTCACAAAGAAACCTCTCCTCTTACCCTCGCCTCCGACTATTACGTTAAAAAAAAGGAATTTACAGACTAGCATGTGTTCAGACAAACCAAGTCAGTCTGAAATCTGACTGAGACATGGGCTGACTTTACAAAGTGATAGAAACACCATCCAGTCACCTTGGAATTAGACTCGACTTCTTCTGTGGCTGGTGTAGATGCACCAAGAGCTGTACCATTGCTGCAGTCAGACATACCTAAAAATAAAATGTGTTAGGCATACATTAAATAATTCAGTCAAGAGGGTCATGCCAGCCTACTAACAGTCTTACAAACATCCACAATGTGACTAATTTATTTGTAGTCAGAATTTTCTTTTCAAAGCTATCTCGATTTTATGAGTATCTATTAATTGCAACAGGTAAAGAATTCTAAAAGCAAATAAAAATTCAGAGAAAGTATGCAGAATAATTAATAATTTGATAAAATTGTTTAGATATGAAACAATTTAAAGACTAGATTAATGTGATTAGATTGATAAAAAATAAAAATATTAGTTATTTGTGGTTACACAAATCCAAGTTCTAAACCAAAACTCAGACCTCCTCCACCTTGGTGGATAGCAGTCTTTAGTACTGAAAATAAATGTGCTTTAGGTGAACGATTTGGGGATGACAATGCACAACGTATGTGCCATTGTTGCCCCCGACTGACGTGTTTTGAAGTTTTGTTTTAGTCTTTTTTTTTTCCTTTTATTCCTTGAAATAAAATGGATTTGAAAAAAAATGTGATGCTCACTGTCAAAGAGAAACACAATATACTCAAACTTCATTCAACAACAGTTTAATGATGAGTTTCTGCTACTAATTCATTCAATATCATTTGGAGAATGTCAACTCTATATGAAGAACTCTGTTAGGCATTAAAGAGAAAAGAAAAATAAACTCTAGCTCAGGTTCTAGAAGCACCCTCAATCTTACCAGAGAGACAGACACACAAAGAATTAAAAGATGCCATATTAAAAACTACAATGCAAAAAAACAAATTTTTACTCTTGAAATACAGTGTTTACAAACAGAATCCAATACCACATAAGAAAATAATATATGACTAACTGGGAGTTATCTCAGGAGTACAGAATTGTTTCAACTAGGAAATCTATTAATATACAGTATATTCATAAACCTAAGGTGAAAAACACTTTCTCTACATACACTGAGATAAGAACATATTTGGCATCAGCACTTATTAAAATTTAAACTCAAGGAAATAGGAATTTAAGAGATACTTTCTCAACATGACCAAATATATATACACACATTTAAGTCCTATGACCATTATATTATTTAATACAGAAAATAAGGATGCATTTCAATAAGATCAGGTACAAGGGACAGATGTCCACCATCTCTCCTACTATTTAACACTGTACTAGAGGTATTAACCAGTCTGACTAGTTAAGAGAAATCAACTAAAGGAATAAAAGGTAAAAAAGAAGTAAAACTATCTGCATTTGCAGATATAATTTTACCTTTAAAAACCACAAAGAATGAATGATAAAACTAACTCAAAAATAAAAAATATAAAAATAAATAGCCTTCATGTACAAAAACAATAGTCAAGGGGACACATTAGCAGGAAAAATCTCATTTACAATTAGCTACGAGAAAGTAAATACTTAGGAACAAACCACGTGTAAAACCTACATGAGAAAATTTTTAAGCATGACTGAAAGACATTAAAGACTTGCACGAATGGAAAGACATCCCTGTTCTTGGCTAGAATAACATTCTCTATTCTTGGATGCAGTGACAGCATTCAATGATTTAAAAAATGCATACGTACAGCGTCATTGTTTGAAATTATAAATATTATAAATATTAAAAACAACCTATGTGTATATATAGGAAGGTGACCAAATAAATAGTGGTACATCTAAACTACGCAACTGTGAAAAGCAAAGGAGAGAACAGGACAATGTTTATGATATGGAGGACTTCCAGGACATACAGCAGCCCTCCTCCACCCACATTTTAACTTCCTGTGGTCAATTATGGTCTAAAAATATTAAATGAAAAGTTCCAGATATAAATGATTCATAAGTTTTAAATTACACGACATTCTGAACAATGTGATGACATTTCAGGCCATCTGCTCTATCCTACATGGATGCAAATCACCCACTTTTCACCATAGCCACACTGTATATGCTGCCCATTCTGTAGATGCTACCCACCTATTAGTCACTTTGTAGATGTCTCTGTTATAAATTGTCTGTTGCGGTATCACAGGGCTTGTGTTAAAATAACCCTGATTTTATTTCGTTAGGATCTCAAAGCACAAAAGTAGTACTGCTAGCAATTCAAATGCACCAAAGAGAACCCACAAAGTTCTTCCTTTATGTGAAAAGGTGAGCATCATAAGTAATTTTGAGAAAGAGACCACATTCATAAGATTTTCACTATAGTATATTGTTATAATTTTTCTGTATTAGGTTCTTACTGTACTTTTGGCAACTTGTAACTAAACTTTATCATATACACACACACACACACACACACACACACAAGAAAAAATATAGTATATATAGGGTTCAGTACTACCAAGATTCTGGGTATCTTGGTAGTATCTTGAGAAATCTGGAATGTATCTCCCATAGACAGGGGGACAACTGTACTGTTTTCAAAAGTAATGTCCAGAAAATAGCTATACTCATAATATCCTCCTTCATGCTAAGTGAAAACACATGCTGCACTCACTGAAAGAAAAGGAACACAGGAAGGGTAAACCAGAAATAAGGACAATGCTACCTAGAAGGAGAAAATGAGGAAGGGGTGGAAGGGAGGAGAGCGAGTGAACGAGAACAGGGTAGCAGGCCTAAGGAGAGAGTGAAATGTCTCTGAATACATTTTTACTAACTCTTAGAGCCATAGTATTCTTCAATATCCTTAAAAAAATGTTTGAAAATACCAAATAATCAAAATAATCAGGACATGGTGAGAACTCAAAATGGTATAGAAACACCAAAAAATGAACATTACTATTATAAATGAGTAACTTCAGGAAGAAGACAAGAAAAGGAAATAGAATATAGATCATGATAACTGGGTTTCTCACAGAGAAAGAAGGTCTAAAAAACAAACTAGAAATGCTAAAAGGAATCCTGTGGTGTAAGGCTAGAACCAGAGGTATCAGTATAAACAAGGTCTGAATATATGTGCGACAGAAAAAGGATAGCAGTTGAAAATGTGATTTAATTCTAATAAGGTCTGTAGCTTAATAACACTGTACCAGTGTTAATTTTCACGTTAATTTCCTACTCTTGATAATTATTGTTATGTCAGATGCTAGCATCAGGGAATTGGGGCAAGCAATAAATAGGAATTCTTACATTACTTTTGTAACTGTTCTACGAGTCTA
>RJWT010028461.1:0-15260 GCA_004365215.1 Cuniculus paca | reverse complement strand
GGTGAGAGTGGCTGCGGTTCACTTTGGGGAGCTCTGATCTTTGTGTTGAGCATCGCATCCTGGCTCTGGAGGGGAAGATGGTTGCTGTTCAAACTCCAGGAGAAGTTCTCACGCTGGCTTCCGGGCATGTACTTGACTGTTCTCATCGTTGGAGGAGCGCGGGACCTCGTCATCGCTGAGGATGGCTGTGGTACTTTTCGGGGAGCCCTGGTTCTTATTTGAGCGTTGCTTCTTGGCTCCACTGTAGAACCCTCAGCCTACTAGCACAGATCCTTCATCCTGCTGGCATGGACTTTCTAGCTTCCACCGCTGGCCTTTGGGCCTTCCTAGAACAGGCTTTGATATTGTGGACAGATTTCCTGCACTTTCTTGTGTTTAACAACTGGGTAACCATCATAAATAATATTATAAATTCTGTATTCTGATTGTAATCTTTCTCCCCATGATCCCTGACTATAACAGACATGGATCAGAGGATGGACCTATTTCACTTACTTTGTTCTCAGCCGAATTCTAGCTAGAAGACATTGTCAGATCATGAGTAACATTAAACACTGACACATGATGTCGCGGTGGTCTTCAAGGATATAGTGGGTTAATGCAGACTGGATCTGATCCTCCATCCACACCCACACGTTCTACAGTGACATTATCTCTGCTCCATATTTTGAATCTACATTGGCCTTGGAATGAACATGACCAGTAACACATGGCAGTTCTCAGCCTAAACCAGGATGGGACACAGCCTGGCCGGGCCTGCAGGAAAAGTGGACCTGTGTGGCGAGGTCAGGAGCATGGCTGCCCTCCTCACAGCTGCCTGGCCCAACACTGGGATCTTGTAGGGATTGGGCTGACAAGTCAGTAGAACTGCCCATTGACCCAAAGGCATATGAGAAATAAATGACTGGTCTGGAGCCACTCATTTTGGGGTAGATTGGCAGGCAGCAATAATTAACTGATGAAGATGCCAACAGACACTTTTAGGAGGCAGACCACGATGAAAATAGTGCTTTATATGAACAATAATGCTTAGAATTGATGTTAACCTAACTAATGAATTTACTTATAGCTTTTTTATGCAGTGTCCTAATCATCTTGGCTAGAACCCTGCCTCCTTTAATGCACTATCTCATTATCATAGGCCATAGATTCTCACATTCATTATCTGGACCTCCCAGCTGACATTATTATGTTGCACAACACTTTGAATATGTGTTTAGACAAACATATTGATAGTGGTATGTTGGTTCACAATCTTAACTTGTTTTACGATTTTGGGGAAAATGGCCACAGGCATGTTTGTCACCTGATGTGGAGTTTGTGAACAGAAGCAATATTTTGTTGAACATTTTTGAGAATTGAATTGTTTGCAAACAGAAGCATTCATGAACCGAGGTATTACTGTACATATATCCCTTCTTAATATCGTGTAGGCTCCTTACATGCCCAAAGCATTTCTCCAGCACATAATTTGCACATTTTGTAACTATGAGTATTCAAGCAGTGACAACTAGATACTTTCAAACTCTTAAAGCTTGAATTTTTTTCTCATGTACTACTGATGGAGTTATAAAATGACACAACTTCCTTAGAAAACAGGCTAGTAGTTTCTTAAAAAGTTAAAACATACTCCAGTCATATCACCTGACAGTTCTACTCCCAAGTGTTTAAGAGAAGTGAAAGCAATATCCACAAAAACACTTGTAAATAACACTCGTAGCAGCTTTATTTGTAATAGCCAAAAAACTGGAAGCAAATCAGATGTCCAAATGTGAGTGAGTAGACTGTTGGAACCCCCATGTAATAGAACACTGCTGAACAATAAAATGGAGAGGCAGGTGTGGCAGCACCATGAGTTCAAGGCCAGCCTAACATAAAGAGTGAGTTCGAGGTCAGCCTGAATTACTGCACACAGTGCGATCCAGTCTCAGAAAACAAAACAATCAAAGATGGAATGAGCAATGGGTACACAGAACATAGCTGAATCTCAAAATAATTTTAAGTGAAAGAAGCCAAACGAAAGGCAAGTATACTAATGACTACATTTATACAAAATGGAAATGGAATCTAATGTATAGTGAATTCAGATTAACAGTTGCCTAACAATGGAGGAGGCAAGAAGAGCAGAAATATTTTAACGGGCCAGAAACTTTGGGGTGATGGCTATGTTCAGCTATACTCACATGTAACATGTCAAACTTACCAAACTATGTTTTATAGCTGTGCAGCTTACATGCCAATGAAACCTCAATAAAGCTGTTAAATCTGTTATTCTTACAGAATTATAGGCAAGATGTATTAAACTAGTATGTTTAAATATCATGAATTAGGGAGTCAAATCGTTTTCTTACATGTAAGTTGTTTCTTGATTACTCTCATGTTTTAGTTTTGTTGCCACAGAAGCATGGAACAATACAGCAGATGATCATTTTTCTTGTCACTTAACTCCCATTATTAAAGTTTTCTTTGTCTTTCCAGTGAGCATGGTGGCATTGTCTGGCGTTTCATTTATTTATGTATTTAGGGTTTTTGTGTGTGGTGCCGGGAACTGAACTTAGGGTACTGCGCATGCTTGGGAAGCACTTTATTACTGAGCTACCTCCCCTGGGATTTTAAAAACATTAGTATTAGCTGAGTGTGGCAGCACACGCCTGGAATCCCAGTTCTTGGGAGGCTAAGGCAGAAGGATTCTAAGTCCAACACCAGCCAGGTCTCAATAACAACAACAACAACAAAAAACAGTATTAACTGATTTTCAGTTAATGTTACTTAGTTTATTCAAGGCCATCGATGACCTCCAAATGTAGTGGGACATTTTCTAAAACATTTGTTAGAGGGGGTGGGGGAACTCTCTGATAAAAAGACAGAAATAACTCAAAGTAAATGTAGGTAAAATGCTAGGATAAGGGCCAGGGATTTGGCTCAGTGGCTAGGTCATGAGTTCAATCACTGGTGCCACAAAAAAATGCTAGGATAATCATTAAAATCTAAAAGTTGGCTTTTAATAAATCCATTACCTGGTGAAATGGCAAGTGGGTGTAGTAGGTAGAAGAATGCCCATTCAATGATGTCCACTACTATCCAGGTGATCAAGATCCTTGAAATGGGGAGAGGATTCTGAAGTGTTCAAGTGAGTTCACAGTAATCACAAAAGTCCTCCTAAGAGGAGAGTCGGATGATGGAGAATAAGCTATGACGATGGAAGAATGTCAGACAGATTGGATACTGCAGATGGAAAGAAGGAGCCACAGTTCAGGGAATTCAGTTTCCAGAAACTGCAAAGGGCAAGGGATGGATTCTCCCTGCCTCCAGAAGAATGGCATCCTGGCTACACCCAATAAAACCTATGTTGGGGCTCTGACCTCCAGAACTAGAAGATAATAAACTTGTGCTTCTGTTAGCTACAGTTTGTGGTAACTTGTTAGAGCAGCCATACAAACCTACTTCAGTGGGAAGAGAAGATATCTTCACTAAATATGAAAAGATGCAGCCGGGCATGGTGGCTCACGCCTGTAATCCCAGCACTTGGGAGGCTGAGACAGGCGAATCGTTGTGAGTTCGAGACCAGCCTGGGCTACAAAGTGAGCTCAAGGCCAGCCTGAACAGCATAGTGAGACCCTGTCTCAAAAACACCAGGGCCAGGGATCTAGCTCAGTGGTCTAAGCGCCTGCCTGGCAAGCGCAAGGTCGTGAGTTCAATCCCTGGTGCCGCAAAAAAGAAAAGATGCAACATCGGCCAGACACAGTGATGCACTCCTGTGATCTTAGCACTAGGAGGCTGATGCAGGAGGATTACAAGTTTGAGCCTCACCTGGGCAACTCAGCTAGACCCTGTCTCAAAATAAAAAGAGTTGAGGATATAGCTCATGTGAAGGACCTGGCTTCAATCAGCAGTACTGGAAAAAAAAAAGAAAGAAAAGATGCAGCTTCATAACTAGGCAAGCTAGTTTGACTTTTCCTCTCTCCTCTGGTCCATCCTGTCACCATGGTTCAATTCTACTTCCAACTCTTTTAATGTCCTCCACTGAAATTAACCTCTTCTTTGAAATGCAAATACAGATACAAGTCCCTGGATATTTTATGGCTGCTTCTTGACTATGTCCCACTCCTCCAACTAAAAACCTTTTTGAGCAGCCCATGGTGGTGCACACCTGTAATCCCAGCACTCAGGAGGCTCAGGCAAGAGGATCACTGTGAATTCAAGGCCAGCCTGGGCTACATAGTTCAAGGCCAGCCTAAACTACAAGGTAAAACCCTATCTCAAAACAACAGAGTCATTTGTAAGTAAAATACTGAAACGCCCACATAAATGTACTCTTGGATTTTTAATTTCTATTGAAAAGATAACATGTGAGTCTATTACACATCTATTTTTATAAAGTATTGCTATGTAAAAAATAACTAAAGCCAGGAGTTGGATGAATGCCTGTAATCCTAGCACTCAGGAAGTTGAAGGATTGCTGTGAGTTCAAGGCCAGCCTGAACTATATTGCAAGACTGCTTTCTTCCTGGGTCCTCATTAAAAGGTAAAGTTACTAGGAGTAAAATTCAGGCAGGAGGCAAAGAGAAACCCAGCCTGGGCAACTTAGTGATTTAATAAGACCATATCTTAAAATAAGAGCTACAAAAAGGACTGGGAGCCAGGTTTGGTACAGCCCTGTAACATCAGCACGCTGGGAGGCTAAAGTAAGGGGATGGCAAATTTGAGCCCAGCTGGACAACAAAGCAACTTACTCAGACCCCACCTCAAAATAAAAAGTAAAAATATGACTGGGGTTGTAGCACAGTGCAAAGGCCCCAGTTCAATCCCCAGCACCAGGGAAGGAAAAAAAAATAGTAAAAGTCTAATTAATGTGTGATTCTATATACAAAGAACACAAAAAAGAAAGTAACGCAGGATGTGGTAGCACATGCCTGTAATTCCAGCACTCACTAGGCTGAGGCAGGAGGGTCACTGTGAGTTCGAGGCAAGCCTGAGCTACACAGTGAGACCCTGTCTCAAAAAACAACACAAATAAAATTCAAGTTATATGATGTACAGGTACAAATTTCCTATAATGAATGTAACCGTTATGTATACCTAAAATGTACCAATAAACTTAATTTAAAAAAAGAAATTAACCTCTGTTCTAAAGAAAGCACAGAAGAAACAGTCATTTTGGTTTGTTTCAGAATGTCAAATTAAGGAAGAAAACAAGGCAGAAGGGAACTAATAAACAGATAAAAAAGAAATGTTAAAATGTTTCAAACATGAGGATACAGTTTTTGCTAATAAAGTTTAAGAAATATTTTAGATGAAAAAGGATTTTAAAGAATGTGTGATTAAATCTTTGGATAGCACCAAAGGAAAAAAATCTTTACTGAAAAGATTTTTCTCATTTAGTAAAATAACTGGAGCCAGGGATGGTGTAGCTCAGTGATAAAGTGTGTGCTCAGTGTGTTCAAAGCTCTGGGTTCACTGTCCAGTGAACCAAAAATAAACAAAAACAAAAAAACTTACAGACAGTAAGATAAAGATTAATGATAAGACTTCTGATGATGCTACATGATGCTTGGTGTACTAAAATGTGTTGTGATTCTCCAAATTTTTTTTCCTGGTACTAGGGATTGAATGTAGGGCTACATCTTCAGGTCCCCCTCCATTTTGGGGGGGGGTCTTTTTGAGGCAGGATCTCACTATGCAGTTCAGGCTGGCTTTGAACTCACTTTGTAGCCCAGGCTGATCCTGATCTTGCAAAGATCCTGCTGCCTCAGCCTCCCAAATGCTGGGATTACAAGCATGCACCACCACACCCAGCTTCCCCCACCTTTTTGAGGCAGGGTCTTCCAGCACAAATTGCTCAGGCTGGGTTCAAGCTTGTGATCTATCTGCCTCAGCCTCCCACAGTGCTAGGATTACAGGCACACGGGTTCTCTTCAATTTCTATGGGCTTAAAATATAAAATGATGCAGGTTATGCAACTCAAAAATATACAAAAGGTATCGAAATAGAGCTAGTTTTCTGTAATATCATCATTTCAATGGTTCAGGAGATTGTCACAGGATGATGAATTTCTTCACGTACCATGGATTTACCCCCAAGACCGCTGCACAGGGTGACATAATAATGACAGAGGAAGTGGGATGATCTGGAACCTGAGACTACAAAGGAATTTCAAGCAAAGGGAAAAATCAACAAGTGTTCAGCTAGAAATAAGTTATTTTATTTTAAAACATATACAGATTAATAAATATTATTGGAAAACTTAATAAATAGCCTTTTATATTTACATAAGGCAATTACATCATGCCATGACTACTTCTATAAAGCAAAACATAAGCAAGTCTTAGCCACTGATAAGTGTGTGCATGTGTGTTAATCAGAAGCTCCTCTGATGCACTGACACGAAAAAATTGTATGCAACCAAGATCAACATTTGACATTTTTTATCTGGCCTTCTCCCTATCTTCATGATTATATTCCATTTCACAAGGAAATAACAGCTATCATTTAAAAAGGTAAAAACACTCAGGAATGCTACTGAAAAACAATACTGTGAAATTTTGTAAAATGCAGAACTATGAATGAGTGGGGGCGGGGAGCAAATGATTATATTCTAGCAAATAAAACAAATACTCTGGATTTTCAACATGACCCTTTGGCACAAGTGGTCAAGGAGCTCCTGACATTTACCTGATGTCAGAGAGTTCATCATCTAGGTTAAGCTGCTTCAAAGGAGGGAGTTCAGCATGATTCACTGCAATCACGGGGGACAGAATTAATCAGTCATCTAATCTTCTGCAGAATTCAGACCTCCGCGGGAGGGCAAGAGGAGCTCCTCACACCATCAGGACGTGGTCATTCAGTGCAGTTTCTAATGTCCCAATTTAATTTCCACATTTTACAATAGAATATACAAAACCCTTTTAAAAACAAACGAGGGAAAATTAAAGCTTCAAGGAGTCATGCAATCTTGACAACCAGTGCTTCCTGTACGTGCTTTGTGCTCAAGGCCTTGTGCTCTTCGGCATCGTCCAGGGCGGACTTCATGGTCAATGCCAGCTGAGTTCCGCCACGCCACTTCCGAGCGGTTCCGAGCACGGCGCTCTCATCCAAGGCCACCTGAGCACTGCTGAAGTGCTAAACAGCATGGAAATGGTGAATTTGGAGAGCCATCCCACCCCTCAGGAGGTAGAAAAAACGAGGCACAGAAAGGTTAAGCAACTCACCCATATTTGCACAATTGAGGGGAAAATAGAGAAAAGAAACAAATCCTCCTTAGTTCTAGGCCTTAGGCTCTGCTTTTTTAATCACTTTGGGTACATCTGAAATACATGTTTATTTACATGATCACTGCTCTACTGAATATCAAGTCTCTTATTAGACAATATATTTTGATGTAACAAAGGTTACATTTTCTTAAAATATAATTATTTTGGTACATTTAATAGCATATGAGAAATGTATATGAAAATAAACAAGTAGTGGCATTGGGCCAAATTCTCATTCCTGTTCCTATAATTTCTTAATGTTTTCAAGTATACAGTAGAGGTACAAGAATCTGGCCAGATGTGAAGTCACCTATGATCAAAGGACAGACCCTTAAAACTCATCACCAGTGACAACTGTGAAATGGAAATAAGAAATACAAAAAGTTGAGGTATTTTATGTGATAAACTGCCTTGTGATGTGACTGGTGTGCCAACTGGTCTTTTCTCCTGCCAACGCAAGTTAACAAAATCTAGATATGATTATGAGTAAAACATACAAAACATGAACAAGGACAAATCCTTGGAAGTAAGGTCAACAGTGAACTGATACATTTTGGGTCCCTGAGAAAGAAGAACATCAAGATTCCATCCATTCCTGCTTGATAGGTGTACGGTCTCCTTGGTGTCAGGTACACTGAGGACAGCTGCTCAGTCCAAGGAGCTAATCCATCAGTCAAAGTGCTCTCCCCTTTCTAGTGTCCTACTGGGTCACAGGAAGGTGAAATAGGCTCTATGGGCGTCAGAGAGGAGCTATGGGCTCTGTAGGCCACTAGAGTATCCTCTCCATTCTTCTGGATGAGTGGAGCATTTGGAAAAGAGAGGTATCATCTCCTGACAAGAATTAGCAGCAGGGGCTGGGGATGTAGCTCAGTGGTAAGAACACACTTGCTTAGCATGGTTGAGGGCCCGCATTTGAGCTCTAGCACCTCAAAACAAAACAAACAAACAAACAATGCCAGAGGAAATCTTGGTTTAGAGCGAAGGGTGTAGCTCAATGGCAGAATGCTTGCCCAGCATGCACCAGGCCTGGCCTCAACCCCCAAACAACAATCACATGGCAGGGCAGCAGCCCGTGCTCAGCAACACCTGTCTCACGGACTGAGTGTCCTTCCACCCCCAGAGACACTGCATCTGAACACTTTACAAACTGACTTCTAACAGTTGAGCAAAATATTTACTAAGAGCTGAGCTATCCAGAAAAAGGAAGAGGAACAGGGACTACACATTTGAACAGTGTTCCCTTCTACCAGAAAACAGAGATGAAACCCAGTGAAGAGCAAAGACCGACATCTCGCTGCTAGGACTAACTGCTGGCAATAAAACTGAGTGAACAAACTGGTTTAATAAGTAGTATTGAAAGAGTATTTCTTATTGCTGAGCAGAGAGCAGTGAAGTACATTGTACTAACATCCAAATAGGAAAAACACATAATGACAACTGAGTAATGAGCAAGGCCGCCAGAAAGCCAGATTGCTCCCCAAGGACCCCAGTTTGAGCAACACTGCCTTCCTTTGCAGAGCCTCCAAGACAGGCAGTGGGCATGCAGACAAAAAATGCTCCAAGTGCTATCCTGGGGCTGGGTTAAGTTAGAATCCTTAATTGGTCCTACACTTGATCAATAAGCAGAATGGGAAACAATCTTTCCAAATGCAAAGAACTAGATGAAAAAATAAAACAAGACAACACTTAAGTAGGAGATGAGAAAAATGGCCTCTTCAAGTATCTATCAAGAGTAATTTTGTGTCAGGCATGGTAGTGCATGCCTGTAATCCAAGCACTTGGGAGGGAGGCTGAAGTAGGAGGATCACCATGAGTTTGAGGCCAACCTGGGCTACATAATCAAGTTGAAGGCCACTCTGGACTATATAGTAAGACCCTGTGTCAAAAAAAAAACAAGAATAATTTTGCAAATTTTGATTTTAAAAAACACTTTTATTTTAATAGAGACTTCAAAACAAGTACACTTACAAACTAAGTCTTTTCACTTAGTTGTTTTTGTGTTGGGTGAGGTGGGTTACTCCCCTTTGGTACTGGGGATTAAATCTGGAGTCTTCACTAAGCTATATCCCCAGCCCTTTTTCAATTTTTTAAATTTTGAGACAGGGTCTTGCTAAATCACTAAGTTGCCCAGGTGGGGCTTGAATTTACAGTCCTTCTGCCTCAGTCTCCCAGAGTGGTAGCATTACAGGCATGCCCAGTTTTTCCTTAGTTTTATCAGAGATAAAACCCAAAGTATTATATAATGAAAATGTTTTGCATGTATTTACTTTTGACAAGACCAATCAGAGATCCATCTCCAAATGGCCCTCCCCTGAAGCTCTCACTTTAGTATTTCTTTTCTTTGTATTTTCAAATGAATTATGAGAAAATGAATTTGTAAAATAAATCGTATTAAACCTGAATATATATCCTCTGTGTTAAACTTGAAAATCCGGTCATTAGTCACTGGCCAGGTCAGCAACTCAGAGGGCACTGTCGCACACATGAAAACAATATAAGCTTTGTTCCACCAGGGCAAACGCTATGCACCCTACGATGGCACCTGCTGAATGGACAGAAACCTGAGAGAAGTGGACTGCTCCAGGACAGACACCTTTAAGAAAAGGGATGTGAACACTGGAATTCTGCTTTACTCTTAAAAAAAACCACAGGGAAGATCATCCAGAAACTGTCACCTCTGAATAGCCTCAGTATAACTGCAGATTCAGCTATAATAAGGTACACTAATAGATGGATTTAAACTTGCTTTGCATGGAGGTCATAGCAAAATAAACATAATTTCTACATTATTAACTTCCTTCTCATACTTGTGTAGCTACACATATTCCTTCTCAAGCTCTTTACCTAAAGAACTATTTTTATGCCTAAAAGTGTGCTGATCCTGCTACATAACGCTTTCACTTATATTCAGAGTTCAGTAAATTAAGGCCTGCATTCCTAAGAATGCTGATGAAGAAAAAAAAAAACCTTCAAGAGCTGATAAAAACAGAAATAACCATTCTGAGCACTTACTCAATAATATAACTTTTTTTTAAACTTTAAATAATTTCATTGCAGCTTTTCAAAAATCATTAACTGAGATTATCATATGCACTTTTAATTCCCACAAGTACTTTTCGGCTTTATGTTAAACTAGTCTTTTTTTCATTTAGCATCTTTGTTTGATACTTTAGGGAACTATTCCTTGGGTCTTTATTCTAGAAATGTTGTTTCTGCCTAGAAAAGCACATTTTTTCCCTTAGTGAGTAACGTTAACTATTACTCACTTTCATGTTCCGCCTACTCTGCTCGACTCAGCCCCATCTTGGATGTGGCAAACCTCCCCGTCCAGACGGAGCACTGCTCGTGAAGTACACAACACTGCCATGTTTATTTGCACCACTCCATGCTTCGCTCCAGTTTCACACACATGGAAGGTTACTACAGACAGAAGAAAGACCTTCTGGATTCAAAACCTGCCACAACTGTCGGCTCTTTTATATTTGGGCAGCCTTGCATTGTTTTGTCTCATCTTTGTGTATGCTCAAGAAGTTGATGAGAGACAGGGTGAAGAACTCTCAAATGACACCTCAAACAATGAGATGGCTAAGTTAGTTATTGTCATCTTTGATATATATTCTTTTGAAAACTATGTATGTTGTAATTTGTAGACTCTGTCTTAAGCTTGTCTGTGTCCTTCAACTCGCTCCTGCATTAAAGGACACTCAATATATGTGCTATTGAATAGTTATTCCCTCACGTAATAACTTATTATCAAATTAAATAGTTCATTTCTTCCAACTAGTCACAAATGCTTGCTGAAAAAACCATATAAATATATCTGATACTGGATCCCAGTTACACAGGTTGAATGAAAATAAAATACCTCATGCTACTTAATTAGTTGTCTTTGGACAATAACTACATGCGGAACAGGTCCATTTGCTCTAATGTGCGTCTAGTTTTGACTATCTCCCAATGATTATACTATTATTTCTAACTGATTTACATATTTGTAATCTGAACATTGAAATATAAATGTATAACCAACAAAGTGGCATTATTCTAATCTAAGAGAACATACACATAGTAATTGTCAAATTAAGTGAATAATTCAAGTGATAAAGGCACTGAAATTGATTTGAGCTATTGAAAAGTCATCCTGCCAATGAAATACTGTATCACATTCACTAACTCTTCTCTACTTGCTATTAAGATGTCTTGGGGTGAGTGCAGACGACAGTCAATTTGTTAGAGGATTAGAAAGACTTCAATGTATACCTCTTATCTGAATGAGATTCCTGAATATTATGCATGCTTAATGCAGACTAACACAACTACAGTCACATTTACTATACAGAGCCAGATTTCAAGACAATTTCTCCTGTTTCCAAAGTAATCTAAGAATATCTGCTCTCCAGCAAAGACTAACCAAACAGAGCCCACCTTTCTTTTCTGATTAGGTCATGTCAAAATATTTTAAAAGGAAAGAGTAGTCACGAAAGCTTCCAGATCAATGGAAATGAAAATGACATTCATCTCATCAGAGAGAGATGATGCCCAGGCAACCATTGGGAGGTCTGGGCTGCTTAGGGCTGGGTCCGGTCCAGTGTAGAGCCAGGCTCCTCATGTCCACTAGGCCACCCGTGAGGGCACAGGTAACTCTCACACCAGGGATTGAGGGTCTCTGCTACTTCACATCCAGTCAAGACCAGAAACCACCTCCAAGGCCTGTTCCTCCAGCCCCCAACCCCTGGCCGCATCCTAGTCTGTTTTCATGTTGGATTTGTTCATCTCCCCAAGGTTGAAATTGAACTCTTTGAACACTTGTATGAGGACGATCCCCACAGACACAGTCGTGAATCCACAGGCCATGCCCAGGAAATCCACCAGGCCCACATTGCTCCACTCCCGGAAGAGGATGGCTGATGCCAGCAGGACCAGTGTGGTGAACACCACATAGTAGATGGCCCCAAACACAGACGAGTCGAAGCATTCTAGTGCCTTGTTGATGTACCTGAACTGGACAATGATGCTGCAGCCCAGCACAGCCAGAAGCACCAGGCACAGGCACAGGGCTCTCTGGCTGGACGGGTTGTTGTGCAAGATGTCTTGGGCTGCTAGCCCGATGCCCTTCGTGGAAGGCACGGTGAAACTCCCCAGCAAGGAGCAGATGCTGATGTAGACCATGATGTTGGTGGGCCCATGGGCGGGCGCAATCCAGAAGATGAGCAGCAGTAACATGAGGAGCACGATGCACAGGTAGCCCACAAACACTGCAAGACAGATGGCACATGGTGACCCAGGCTGTCCCCCACTGGCCACCACCCAGAAGGGCTGAGCTAAGGCAGTGCCATCCAGAAGAGCAGTGCCTAAGGCAGTGAGGGTGCTATGGAGGGCAGACGGGCATCTGAGGGCTCTGGCTGGAGTTTACTGGATCCACCAATTCTGTTCTGCAAAAATTACTCCCATTCCTATATTCACCATTATAACATTCAGAGGCTGGGGACATAGCTCAGAGGTATAACACCCGCCATGTGCAAGGCCTTGAGTGAGTATTACATAGTTGTAATCCGCTGTCGCCACAGGAAAACAAGACTCATGACTTTCCCAAGAATGCCTAGGGCCAGTGCTGGCTATGTCCCTTACCGTCAGGGTCTCACTGCAAGTACACCATCATGATCAACCAGGCCACACCTAGAGCTACCCACTACCCCTCCAAGGTGATGAGAACATGCCCCCATGGGCCTGGCCACCCCCAGAGTACAATCTTAGGATGGTTTAAAGACACTGTGAGCACCTCTATTGGAGGAATAGAGTCCCCTTTCCTCTGAGCCCCAATAAAAATGTGAAACACACCCCCAAAATTTTGTAACACCTAAATGTTGATATGGTCTTCTATTGGTACCATTTGTATACTAAAAATACTATAAGTCAAAGTAAGTTTTATTTATTTGTTCCCAAAAATAAGTCATTCGTAAGATGAAGTGATTTTTTTGTTTTGATTTGTTTTTGGAGATGTCATCTTGCTATGTTGCCCAGGCCAATCAACTCTAAGGCTTAAGTGATGCTTCTGCTTCAGCCTTTTTTTTTTAGGTCTAGTTATATACCTCAGGCTGGTTTTATATCTGTGAGCCTCCTGCCTCAGCCTCCTGCCTCTTTGGTGGGATTACTGGCCTGTACCGCAGGACCTGGATACAAGATGGGTTTTCTTTTAGAGTCAATCCCACACACCCTTACTGAATGGCTGTGATGGGTGGATAGTGCTGGGGTGGAGGATATGGGCTAAGAAACCAGAATCTTAAAACTGTAACAAAGTTTCTATACCTGTTACAATGGAGGAGGTGGCATATGGTGAGCAGGGGCATTGCAGAGAGCCACACAAACCACAAGTTATCCCTTCTTATGACTTCTGCCTATCTCCTTGGTCTTATAAGTGAAAAATCTGGTTATAGTAATCAGAGCCTAGAACCTATTTTATGTACAAAACTACTTTGTATGGATTTCCTATACATTGAATTTTCAAGAAACGCAACTTCCATGTAAACTGAGGGAAAATTACTCTTTGTTCAACAGGAACTTCCGGAGTTATCCTCCATCTCAGGATTCTATTGCTGATGGGGGGGTCCCCTGTCTGAGTCAACCACATGGCACCTCCAGATAGTCTGTATCTGCAGCTGTCAGACCCTGGGTCTATGCATGGGATGGGGCTGCTCGTCTCCACCACCTTCTTGTGTTGTTGAACTTGATCATTTATAAGGTAGCATCCTGCTACTTTTCCTTTACTTTTCAGTTCCGGTATTCTATCCATTGCTTTGGAATTATGTACACAAAGAGGTTACATTTTGATGAAATTATTTTTTGAGACAGGGTTTTGCTATGGAGTCCAGGCTGGTCTCCAACTTGTGGCCATCCTTCTTCCTCAGCTTCCCAAGGGCTGGGATTACAGGGATATGCCACCACACCCGGAACATTTTGATGAACTTTGTCCCCAAATCATAAAAGGGTACTGGACCTCCCACAGCTAGGTACTACCTGGACACAGAGCGAGTAGGTGTGGACACGTAAATCAATAGTGGATATGCAAACTAGCAAGCAGGCAACCAGAGCCCAGGCATTCAGAGATGAGAAAAAGGAACTACGGAGTCCACTCTAGGTGGACTCAGGAAGACTGCAAGGAAAGAAAATGAAAGGGCAATTTCCTGGGAGGCTCAACTACAAACTGGGCAAGGGGCGAGCGCAACTGTAATCCCAGCACTTGGGAGGCCGATGCAGGACAGCTGCAAGTTCAAGGCTGGGCTAGAGAGTTCCAGTCCAGTCTGAACTACCTAGCAAGACTGTCTGAAAATACAAAAAACCCACTGGAGAAGGGGCGATGGAGGGTAGAGACTGGATGCAAACATAACATACTGCCTGTGGAACAGGTTCTGGGTTGAAAACAGCAGATAATCAGAAGCAGCCTATATGCACCTGAGCAGCCACAGTACCAGGAAGAGGAGCAGGGTATCAATGTGGAGTAGTTGGATTCTCTTGTGGGAAGGGATTGCATTTCAGAGCAGTCCCAGGCGTCAAGATGATGTAGCTGTCAGGTGCTAGAGGGCGGGGAGCACAAAAGGTTAGCACCCAAGGTAGCAGCGGACAGCAGGAAAAAGTGGTCAGTAGCCAATTAGGTAGACAGCGGGCAGGAGAGGGCATACAGCCACTGTGGGCATTTGGACACGGACTCCGTATCTATGTGAAAACTGGGCAGCTCAGAGAGAAAATTTGCACCTAGAAAATCTGCTTAGTTTCTTAGATGTTAGAGCAGGCAGCCTGATGCCCCTCAGCTCTGGGATGGTTTACACTTTTTTTCAAGCATTTTCTTCATTATCATCTCCCTTTAGGAAACATTTCACACTTTCTCCCCCTAATTATTCACCTTTGTGAAATTTTAGTATCACTGAAGTATGTATATGCTTATATACTGTATCTAAATCTGTTTCATACATTAGAAGGGCACGATAAGGACTGGGGATATAGCTCAGTGGTAGA
>RJWT010028460.1:0-15210 GCA_004365215.1 Cuniculus paca | reverse complement strand
TGAGCTCACTTTGTAGCCCAGGCTGGTCTCCAACTCGCAACGATCCTCCTTTCTCAGCCACCTGAGTGCTGGGATTACAGGTATGCGCCATCAGGTCGGGCTTGCCTGCTTTTTAGTTTTTTGGTTTTTTTTTTGCGGCACTGGGGATTGAACTCACGACCTTGCGCTTGCCGGGCAGGCGCTTAGACCGCTGAGCTAGATCCCCGGCCCTGGTGTTTTTGAGACGGGTCTCACTATGCCGTTCAGGCTGGCCTTGAGCTCACTTTGTAGCCCAGGCTGGTCTTGAACTCACGACGATCCGCCTGTCTCAGATCCGCCTGTCTCAGCCTCCCGAGTGCTGGGATTATAGGCGTAAGCCACCACGCCCGGCTTTGCCTGTTGTTTTTAACATAGCAAATTCTTTTGTAGAACACCATTACAAATAGCTATAGTGGCACAAAGTAACTGCTACTCTTGAGTTACTAAAATAGCTTGCTAGAAAACAAAGAATTCTCAGAGTAGAAAAATGGCATAATCAAAGATTAGGAAAGCACTGACTTAACCCAGAATGAAAAGATTTAAGGGACAACTTAGCCAAACAAGGTTAATGTACAAAGGATACAGAACTAAAAATAGAAAATAAAGACATAGGCAGAACCACAGCAGGAAAATTCTTTTCTATGCAGGTGTGAAACTCTCAGAGGAAGCCAGGGTCTCCTAAGCTAGGTTCCTAAGGACCTGGAGACAATCAAGAATGTAGTTGGAATTATCTGAAAGAACAAAATTTCCCAAACTGCAGGATCTCTGTAGGTGCTCCACAAAATAGGTGTCTGATCAAGTAAGTGTGGGAAATGATGAGTGAACAAAGCTAAATAGGTTGAACTGCTTCAAAGTTTCTAAGACTTTACTATGCTAATATATACTGTGAATCTCAGTGACAAATGCAATTTGATAGTCCCCAAATTTTGTAACCACACTGGAGTTACTGGAGCTATTAGAACACTTCAGGTAACAATAGCTTCGATCTTCCTAATTTCAGAATTAATTTCTTCTATCTCCAAACAAGCATTTGTGTTGTTTTTTCAAAACTCAAACTTCATTTTTTTCAATTCAAAGAATGAAGAATTAAGTTATTATAAATATAGGAAAGCTATTCTCACCACCACTGCATCCTTCAGTAGGAGAGTTTCTACAACAATCATGACTTTTCTGTGTCTACTTTCGTAACAGCTATAAGACTTTGGCATCAGAACCAAAGTTGCTATGGGTATGTGCCACAGACTCATCCTCCAGATATAAGAAATAGATATTAAAATTAAAGACTAAATCAAAATCGATGTATTTATTCCTCTCTGAAAATGCTCATTATAACTCTGCATATCACCACTTTTCAGCATTCAAATTGGTTTGTTTATTTTTAGCTTAGGAGGTCTTACAATGGAGCTCAGGCTGGCCTTCAGCTTACTATGTAGCCTATGCTGGTCTCAAACTCACAGTGATCCTCCTGCCTCAGCCTCCAGAGTGCTGAGATTACAGGAGTGCACCACCACGCCCCAGCACAAATTCTTATTTATGCTATTTACATACTTCTGTGGAATCAGAGGTTTTCAGAAAAAGAAAACATTCATTTGAACCTTATAACTTAGAATTTATAATTACTTAGAGTTTAGCTAAAATTTACAAAGTGATTTGTTTACAAAGTATTTACAGGATAAATGAATTTATGAATAAGAGTTCAGAAAAGCTTTTTTAAAAATAGCTTTTAAGTGCTTTAAAACAATTTATAAGAAAAGACATTTTGGGACTGTCATCTAGTGTTACCAACAAAAAGGTCTATATATTGGAATGCACCATTTCAACACCTGTCTTTACAAGTATCTGAAATGAGTGAAGTAGATGGGTTGCTAGAGTGTCTTGCTACTGCTGCTTCTGCTCCTTGTGGAGGGTAAAGGAGAGAACTTTTGGGGAGACGTGTTTCAGGATGTATTAGTCAACTAAGGAGCGAGAGAGCAGGCCTGATGCTGCTATCTTTAGCAGGGTCTACTTACAAGACTGGTCCTGGCTGGTGTCTGCAAATCTGACGGTGGGAATGTTTCCCACATTGTTTGCCTGCCTGGGACACTGAATCCTGCTGCACCAGCTTGCCAGGCTTGTGTGGAAACAATATGATTTATGGTGAACAGCCACTTTCCCTCGGGGCTTAGAATCTGGGCAGTCATGGGAGGGTACATAGGCACAGTGCACCCCCATGAGCAGCTCCTAGGAAATAGTCTGGACTTGGGAGTCATTAAGGCCGCTTCCCTGGGCAGAAACACTCCACCAGCGTTAATGCATTTTCCTGCTGAAAGGAAGGAGCGTATTCCATGTATGTGGCCCCTCCTGACAGAATGAAAATTGGATGTGCTGGATTCATCCACTCTGATGTCTTTTTATTTTGTCATAATAGACATTGTTTCCAGGTGTCTTTCATCAAATATGTGAAAGGTCATGGGACCCGGAGAACAACAATTCAGGGGCCTCTCACTGATTTTGAGTTTTAGGTAGCAGAGAAAGAGAGCAATATGCCATGTTATCTAGGGAGAAAGGAATGAAAGTTAGCCAGAGTTTTTGATAAAAGCGTGTGTTTCTCAACTCTTATTTCTGTGTACCTTTATGTATGTAGTACCCTGGCCTTAAAAGTGCTTCCATTTTTACACAGGAAAACATACATAAATAATAACATGTTTTAGGTAGACCAGTAGACATAGGTAAGAGCACACAGCTGGGTGAAGAAAAGTTTCTAAAAAAGGTATCTTAAGATAAATGTTGATATGGCCAATGTGATGATGACAGCGATGGGAGGTCATCTCAGAAGCCACAAACTAGGTAAATACATGGAGGCCTAAGGCACAAAGGATCTTCAGAACTCTAAAGGTTCTCTGAGTGTCCCTGGAGACACTCCAAGGACATGTGACACTGGGAGTCTGAGTTATTTTTGGCCGCAGTCATACAGTGAACCGTCACACCAGGCAAAGCAGCTATAGTTTCCCTACAGCGTGGGCAATGGAAGTCACCCAAAGCAAACCTGAGAGGGCCTGGAGAGGGAAGAGGACACTTTCACAGATCAAGTGAGGGGCAATGGAACAGCAGAAGGAAGAGCAGAGGATTTTATTTATTCGCATTTTATTTATTAATCAAAGAAAGAAACAATAAGGCATCTATCATTTGGAGTCACAGCACATTACAGAAGGCACCATCACAAAATACTGCGAGACAAACTTAATGAAGACTAAAAGTAGAGATAATCTGGGCAGTAGAAATAATCTGACAATTTTTATTTTTCTAATCTTTTATTTTTAATTTGTATTCTTCAAGTATCTCCAATTGCTAAATAAGGAAGCAGAACAAACTGAGTACAGTGTCAGGAAAACACTGTCTTATAATTAGAAATTTCCCCAGATAATTTTTTTATATGTAAAGATAATCTATATCAAAATAAGTGAAGGAGGGAAGAATGAGTCCATTCCCATTTACTCCAAGGAGAAGTAACTCACATTTTTTGTATTGTCATTGTTTACTGGTTCAAAATAATCTACATTTCAAAGTTTTAATTTTTAAAAAATTCATGTCAAGTAACATAGTACTTTTTAGGTGCAATCTCCACTATAAAAGCAGAAATAATCAACTTTGCATAAAAAAAATCAGAAAATCAAAAAGCACTGCAATGAATTCCTTTATACTGCAATTACATTAGAAAATGGTAAGTAGTAATAGGCTAATAGATATAGTTACTTCAAATATACTATAATCTTAAAATAGCCTAGAAACAACTGCATGAAGGCAAAAATAAATTTGAGACTTTTACATGCGAATCCCAAGAATGGGATTTAACCAGGAATTTTACACACACACACACACACACACACACACACACACACACAGTATTTCTGGCTTATTTTATTATTTCTGCATTATTTCTGCATTCCAGTGGGCAACTCCATCCGTTTTATATTTCTAGTTGTTGCTGCATATTTTATACTCTAGATTATTTTATAAACTGATCTAAAAACATAAATACCATTAAGAATTAAGTACAAGGCTGACTTTTATCAGTAAACCAGGTTTGGGGGTAAAGGACTAATGGGATTCAAATTCATTAAAAAGTTCTACTCCATTAAAATGTTCCCCCACTGTCACACTTTAAAGGGAAAATGTGTTTAAGCGTTACCTGTTATTTTCATGCATGACACTCTTAAATTAACTTTCTTTGCAAATTCAGAATTCTTTTTTTTTTCTGAGACAGAGTCTCACTGCATAGTCCAGGTTGGCCTGGAACTCGCAGCAACTCCCGTCTTAGTCTCCCCCAAGAGGCTGGGATTACGGGAGTGAACCACCACACCCAGCTTGAAAAATCAGCATCTTAAAATCTATTCATAAAATCATATAAGTCCATTTTTAGCTACTGATTTCAAGAAAATGAGTACATCTGAATAATAAGAATTGCTAGTTATTATGCCAATCATGTGTTTTAAAATAACATAAACTGCATTCTTCAACAAAATATTCAAAGTGAATAACCAACATTTAAAGGACAACATTTCAGATTATAGTTACTTTGCCATCCCACATACTTGAACTGAACACCAGTTATGTCTGCACACAGGAAATTTCTTTTCATTCTTTTCTCATGCAGTGCATGCAGCTAAATATAGTCTGTGACAAGCAACCTGCTTCACAATGCTGAGCACTTTGAGTTCAGTAAATTCAAAGGAAGATTAACTGTTAATAGGAAAGGTGGTTAGCTGTGGAGAGAGAGGACCTGGCAAATCCATCATAAGGAAAACAGTAAAGGAACATACTGAATTACCTCATTATTCTATCACCTATTGTTGTTCCTCTGATATTAAATCTAGTAAAGGGAACATAATAACTAAAGTCACTCACAAAGACTTCAAAGAACCAACTATGTAAAGCATTAAGATCACCACTGGCATCATTAATCATCTCAATTCTAAAAACTTGTTTTCCTTCATGACTTTAGGGCAATAAGTGAGGAATGTGTCATTCCACTAAATGTGTATAAAGAAACACTCACTGAAGGAATGATTAGAAGGAAGACACTGTACTTAATCTCTTGTATCTTTTAAATAAATTAGAAATAATCCTGTCACAGAGCATGGGGAATTGCACTGACTTGTGAATACCATTCACTCCAACTTGGCCACTCCACAGGGCGGACCCACTCTCTGGGAAATAAACAAGTCCTACGCTAACTCATCTGGGCTATCACAACACACAAAAATCAAAGAGATTAATCCCATGGTGCCTTTAATCAGTTTTTTAAAGTAGGTATTATTCGCTTAGAAATGTGGGTTCATCTACCTACTTGGTGGAAGATGGTCTTTGCTCTTTTTTATTTATTTATTTGTTTTTGGTCTTTTTGAGACAGGGTCTTGCTATGCAGTTCAGGCTGGCCTTGAGCTCACTTTGTAGCCCAGGCTGGTCTTGAACTTGCAATGATTCTCCTGCCTCAGCCTCCTGAGTGCTGGGATTACAGGCATGCGCCACCACTCCAGGCTCGGTGTTTGCTCTTAAAGCCAAAATTCTCTGTACTATAAATTTGCCAGCATATGTTCATTCATCGTTATATTCATGAGTCAGTGTAGTTCCTCAGACAGGGTTTTGCTATGTTGCTAAACTGCCCAGGCTGGGTTCACACTTGTGATCTCTGTCTCAGTCTCCCAAGGGCTGAGATTATAGCTGTGTACCACCACTTGTGTCCCTACCTTTAATCGTTATGGAATAAAAGTTGTTAAAGCACCTTAACTGAGGCTCTACGTAAAAACTATTCAATACTAAGTGAGGACTTCTCAGTAACATGCATTTGCTTGTCCTTTTCCAGAGCAATTTCATTTTCCTCTTGGATTTAGCAAAAAAAGAGCTACCAGCCAGGCCATCATTTCATTCACTCCATGACAGATTTGGTTTTGTGCAAATAATTTATATGAAGATCACCTAAATAAAAACCCTAACCACCCTCCTTTCATTCCCCAAAGACACATATTTATGTTTCTGAACCCAGCATATAAAATCAGTAAGGGTTGGGCGCAGTGGTGCACACCTGTAATCCCAGCACTTGGGAGGCTGAGGCAGAGGGATCACCAAAAGTTTGAGGCCAACCTGAACCAAATAGTGACAGCCTGTTTCAAAAAAACAAACAAACAAAGGATGCATATCTAATTTAACTTGTTTTTTAATACCATGATGATACAGCATAATTTTTTTCAATTTATTTTGCATTTAATGTTCTACATTCTCTTACTAGGCTAAGTTAAAGGAGATAAAAATATATGATTCATAGATTCCATCATTTTAAAGTTTGGATTTCTGCCGTTAAAGGGGATTTGATCATAGATATAACTTGGTTTTTCTCTAAAACACTGTTTTACTAGAAAGCAGGGGTCAGCAAATTATGACTCTTTGACTATATCTTAGCTATTTTTGTAATGTCCCTGGGGCTAAGAACAGTTATTACATTTTTTAAATGGTTACATTTTCAATGGTTATATATGTGCCTACATAATAGCCTCCACTTTGCCAGCAAAGTCTAAAATATTTATTATCTGGTCTTTTAGGAAAGAAGTTTGCTGACCTCTGCTACAGAAAGTCCCACTTATATTCACAGTGACTTGCTATATAGTTAATGAGAAAGGCATTCAATGTTTTGTTTTTTTTTTTAATCTGTGTTAGTTGTTAAGGTCTTTATTTCTAAGACATTTGCTTCTCATGCTTGATCTCAACCCAAAAGTGAAAACCTGGGCTATCTTTACTTAACCAAACTATTAGAATGGAAATATTTTTAAAAGGTCATTAACGCTACAATGCACAGAACTGTTTTGATATTTCTATTAAATATATATAAAAATGAATTAGTTAGATGCTAACAATGTTTTATTTTAAACATTAAATATGGGGCAAAGAATTATGAGACACACTATGCATAGATTTCTTAATTAACTATATATTTTTTATCATACTTACATTTGAGGCCATTCCTCTCCCCTTTGTGCTTTAATAGCAGCAAGGAGAAACCTGAGACACGCACACTTTTATCCAGGCATCTCATCCAGGAGCAGCATAGCATGTACCTCTACACTCTAACAACCAAGTGGTAACAGTTTGTAACAGCAGAACTTCAGAACCGCTCCAGATAGAGAAATTCACCAAAATCATATGCATAATCACAAGTTGATAATTCTTTTCATGTTCTTAAAAGGCAAAAATCTCTTCGGGTTGTCTTTAGGGCAAAAGTTAACATACCCCCTCCAAATTTAGAAGTGACAGAAACTGCCAGTTTATGGAGGAAGAGCCCTTAAAAAGTAGAGAAATATTACAAGTATGCTTTATATAGGTAGTTCTAATGAAATCAAGACGGTGCTAAGGAAGTTGGAACTACAGAGAAGTCAGAAAAGGTTTTTTACCCTTTACAAATTTCCAGTAAAGAGCTGGGAAAGAATAATGGAAATCTCAAAAGAAAATGGATGTAACTGTGAAATGGTCACGCCAATCCATTAATATAACCTCAGCATGTGTGTGTGTATGCCATTTAATTTCTTCTTCAAATATTTTTTAAATTTCATATTTGTCTTCTGTGTTTTAAATGGCATGTGTATTTGTTTTTTCAATAAATTATTCAGTTTCCTGAAGGATAAGGATCTTAGTACCCTGTTGTCACTAGTTAGTAAATTTATTCCTATGTCCTATAAAACCAATATATAGGACAAACTAAAGGAAAATATCCAAACTGATGGGACACAATACTAAATAATATTTACATTTTAAAAGGTAAGGAAGCAAATATGGACCCTAGGTAGTTTAAAATCTGAATCTAACCAAGAGAGTATGAATTCAAGGGTTTATGTGTGAATTTCAGTAGGGCCACTTTCAGGCTATTGTCCCAAATTATCAATCTCCTGAAGATTGCTAGGCCAGGGCAGCACCTGGGTTTCCTGGGTTGATGAAGCCATCAGGCACCAACTCTGTGGCCATCCAAACTCTAGGAGAAACCCTACAACATGTAAATCACCTAAGTATTATCAACATGCTAAACAAGTTACAAAGTTCTACAGAAAGATACTATATGTTTTAGATTCTCCAGGTCCACTCACACTTAAAATTCCCTTTTTCTCACTAATGTTGTATTGCTGTGTTTAAAAAGAAAAATTCTTCGGGTCTAGAAATACAAAACCCCTGCTTAACACCTTAGTTTCACAGTCATACAGCAAGCTTGACACAAAATATAATTAGCTTGAACAGAAGGTGCTAAATAATTGAGTTTTTGACAGTGTCTAATATCCGTTAAAATGTTAATTCTTAAACAAATGAATATAAAAAATGATATGGTATACTTTATTAGAAATTGGATACTTAAATTATTTAAAATTGTGACTCTGGTATTGAATGGTGCTATTTAAATACAGAAAGAAAAAAAAGCACCAAAAACTTACGCTTGCTTATATAAATAGAAGGCTACAAATTTATTAAATTAATTACAGAATCTTGCTTTGCACCCAGTTTTGGAAACCATCAGTTTGGTTTTCAAATTATGCTACGCTTGTTAACCTTTTACACATACATTAAGTGGTAATGATATTCTAAAGGGACTCCCTCTGGGATGGAAAGAAATGGAACTAAATTTTACTTGTCTACAATACATATTAAAAATGTTGAGGACTACTGGGTGTGGTGGTGCATGCCTGTAATCTCAGCACTCAGGAGGCTGAGGCAGGAGAATCACTGTGAGTTCAAGGCCATCCTGGACTGTATAGCAAAAGCCTATCTCAATAAACAAACAAAAAATACTGCAGACTAATGTGTGGTAGATAACAAGATGATGTTTAACTAATCTCTAAGTACAAATATTGGGAAAGATTACTTGCTTTATTTATTTTTATTTTTTTATTTTTTGCGGCACCGGGGATTGAACTCACGACTTTGCGCTTGCCAGGCAGGCACTTAGACCGCTGAGCTAGATTCCCAGCCCTGGTGTTTTTGAGACAGGGTCTCACTATGCCATTCAGGCTGGCCTTGAGCTCACTTTGTAGCCCAGGCTGGTCTTGAACTCACAACGATCTGCCTGTCTCAGCCTCCCAAGTGCTGGGATTACAGGCGTGAGCCACCACACCTGGCTTA
This sequence comes from Cuniculus paca, assembly GCA_004365215.1. NCBI lineage: Eukaryota > Metazoa > Chordata > Mammalia > Rodentia > Cuniculidae > Cuniculus > Cuniculus paca. Next base: position 6,060 of record RJWT010028460.1, on the reverse strand, counting down.
CTTGCTTTATATTTAAAAACACTGCCATGGCAAAGTAAACATTTCCCAAATGTTACCAAAGGAAGATGAATATTCTTTCACAGTTAAGAAAAGTGGTTTCACTGACTTGAAAGCTATATTGTTCAGTGACTGTTTTCTAAGTAGCCACACTGAATAAACATGGTGGTTGTAGTATTTTCAATGTGAGTTGGGTCTTATGATTTGACTTTTAATTCTTACAATAATTACAGATAATCATAACCCCATTTTAGTATGCATGTTTTTTTGGTTTTTTTTTTTTTTTGAGACAGGGTCTTACTATGTAGCTCAGGATGGTCCTGAATTAACTATGTAGCCCAGGCTGCCCTTTTTGTTTGGGGGGTTGGTGTACAGGAATCAAACTCAGGACCTTGTGCTTGTTAGGCAAGCACTGTGCCGCTGAGCTATATCCCCGGCCCCCCAAGCTGGTCTTAAATTCACAGCAATCCCCCTGCCTCAGCCTCCCTAGTGCTGGGATTACAGGTGTGCACTATCATGCCTGGCCATAATTCCATTTTATACATAAAGAAACTGAGCCTTTGTGAGTCATTAAGTATTAAAAATGAGTAAACATTTCTAGTTAGCTGTGAAAACCACGGTTCACACCCAAGCCATTATGCTCTTGACTATTATACAACATTGCCACTTTTCAAAAGGTAAGTTAATCTTTTCATCAGTTTTCAGTTGACAGAAATGTCTGCCGAAATTTTACACCAGAAATGTCAACTGAGCATTTTATAAATAGCAGTATATTCGATACACAAATACGTGAAGTGGTCCAAATAGGACCTTATTCCTATGTGAACCAGTTTTAAAGATAAAACTAGATTGTCATTAGTTACAGAAATAATTTTCTATGACAATGGAATGCAGAAATATGTCTCGTTATCACATAAGATAAAAACAGAAAAGTAATACAAACATTAGCTCAATTCTTTATTGTTGCTATAAAATTTATTTGGTGTAATTTCTCATTTTCTAACTTGAGTCACTAAGTTTATTAGAAATCAGAAAAACACACTGTCTTTAAAATAAGAACTATTATCACACTAATCCAGGGCCAAGAGGAAAATAGAAAAAAAACTAAAATTACAACAAAAATAAGACTGATAAATGCTGAACTCTCTATAGGGCAATCTGACTAAATATAACTTAAGACTTCATAAATAACCCACTGACCACTCTCAACATTCCTTCCTCGTGATCTGTAAATTGAGTATCAAGCTTCAGTGCCAGAGATAGAGAGCAAAGACTGTTTATTCCTTTCTTAATGCAGTTTTCTCAAAGAATGTGATGTGTGAATTTACAGTTTACACATTTCTGTGGGTTTGCATGATTAGGACACCCCTAGAGAAAGCAACTGTCAAAAATGGAGAAACTTCTTTCATGATTTCAGATGCATCCCTGTGAAATATATTCTTTATAGTTTGTGAATTAAAAATATACCTACCTATCACCAGGTCCTGCTCGGTACCTTGCCCCTGGGATCAGGACAGGGTCGTCATCACTGTCATCTGTGTCCTGCAGAGCAGAGTCCCTGGCTGAGGATTCCTCAGGAGCTGAAGGCCCGATGGCTTCTGTTGGGGACTGGGACTCAGGATCAGTGTTGGGCTGATTGGTGGCACTCTCACTGCCAGTCTGATCTGAAGTTTCTGCTTCCTTGCCTTTGTCAGACAGAGTGGGCTCTTCGGGAACTCCACAGGGGCTATCAAGAGCGAGAGCGTCCCTTTCGCTTGAGTCGGGATCCGATGGCTCGGCTGTGAGGTTATCTACTTGTGCTGTTAGAAAATAAAGTAGCATATAAGAGATGATCATAAAGACAACGATCATCTAAAGACAAGACAACCCACCTGTGTCTATACGATTCTGAACTTGGTTTTCCGCAGTTGTATCTTCCTGACAATTTGTCATATCCTCTGACGATTCTTCAGGTGCTTCTGGAAATAAACCAGATTATCACCTCATTTTTTGGATAAGTAAATACCAACTTAATACTTCAACTTCCATTTAGATAAATGGTTTTTAACGCTTTCTGGGTCACAGAAATCTTCATCATTCAGATAAGACTCCATCTCAGTTCAGTGCAAATGGAATGCATAAAGTGTAAGGCACACAGAATTTATGGACAATTGAGGACCAAGGGGCTCATTTCCTCTTACCTGACTTCCACGTGGGAATTTCTACATTTTATTATCCCTCATGGCTGACTTTAACTTGCTTTTGCTTTTTTTTTAATTTCTTCCTAACATTCCCAAAATCTAAACTTTGAAAATTGAGTATTTTTCTGCCCTTTTATCATGCACTTGGTACAATCTGAGCTGTCAGGAACAAATGGGAAAAGCCTGTCCAATTTCGTTCTGGCCACTGACAATACTTAACTCTAGAGTATAACTGAGATCCATGGAGGATCGGTCTTTCTTCTTCCTAACTGGACATGTGCTTATCAGACAGTTAGCATATATGTGTTTAATTCCAAACTGTTATTCTCAGGTACCTGTTCATTTAATAATAAACAGCATGCATTTGTTTCTTCATTTATCAATTATTTACTGAACATCTACTGTGTCCCAGTCTCTGCGCTAGTCACTAAAATTTATACCACAAATGGTCATATAAAAATATTCTACTAGAAGGGGGTCTGAAAAATTCCTTAAGTGACATTTCATTTATGATACAGAACCATTTGTTTAGATTTCATTCCTTTTGCTTTTCTTCCTAAACCACCTATGCATGCTCTTTGAAGAATTAACACAGAGGGTATGGACTACGCTCTGATATATAAAATGGCAAGACGGTTCAAATTCACATTTCCAATTCATACACAGTACCATGAACACCCACTCTAAATGGGATGGTCTGCGTGGGTACTGCCCACCTTAAGTGCTTGATGTCTCTACTTCTTTGTATCTGCTGGTGACCAATGTAATAGCTGGACTACAGTGATTAAAGTAATTTATTAAAAACAACAAACAAACAAAACCAAAAAGAGCCAGACATCCAACACGGGAGTTTTACAAGGACAAAAGCAAAATAGCACCTTACTTGTTTCACTCTCTCCTGTTGTTTGTACTGAGCTCTGTGGGACCAAGGATTCCTCTTGATCCTCAGATTTGCAATGGCTTCCATTTCCTCTAGAACTTGAGGCAGTACTGCTCCTATCAAAACAAAATGAGTGGTTCCACCAAGAAGTTAATAACTGAACTTTTAGGATAACTTATGTATTTATTTTACCACTGGAGAATATAACAGAATACAAACAAAATATAATGTTATTTTAATAGTATCACAAACATCATTAAACACGCCAAGATGACTACTCTAACACTTTAAGTCTAAAAAGATTTAAAGATATACAAAGGACCACTTCTTCACTGTCTTCATGCTTCTTTTATCAAGTATCCATTTCTACACATCTACTGAAATTATGTGTGTGTGTGTGTGTGTGTGTGTGTGTGCGAGTGCGTGCTTGCTGGGGGTTGAATACAGGTCCTCGAGCATACTAAGCAAGCCTCTTACTTCTGAGTACAGTCTGCACCTGGTCTCTGCTGGACTGGAGATGAATCATCTTCACTCTCTGATTTCTTATCTGCAGATATCCAAATCCCAACAGTTTTACTCTCTGACACATTGGGCTCTATTTAGGCTATTCTTAAATTAATACCTGAAGTAAACCTGGCCATTTCTTTGGTCTTTTGAATAACCCACCCCCAGCTGATCACATCCAGTTCTGGTTTGCTATTCAAATATGGCAGCTGACTGAGCATTAGAGTTCTGTAGAAAGAAGTAATGTTTTCTGTTTTAGTTTTACTCTCTCTCTCCATGATGACCATAGTTCAACCACTATTTCTTCACACAGCAGAATACTAGGCCAATCAAATAAATTTTTAAAAATAAATTTTGACAGAGGGGTCTTGCTATAGTACCCCCGGCTGGTCTTGAACTTGAGACAGTTCTGCTTCATCCTCCCAAGTGCTGGGATTATAAATGCATAGCACCACACCAACCTTCCTAAATAAATCATTTGCAGCAAGTATTCTGTGACAAACCAGGGCAAATATGTAAGAGAGAAAGGGAAAAATGTATAAAAATCTGACATTAAATTAATAGAAATGCAATAATACCTTAAATTTAGGATAAGAGCCAGTAAGTAAAAGAAACAAGTGATAAACTTTAAAACATTAATTAGGGGCCAGGGAAATAGCTCAGCAGCACAAGCACCTGCCTGGTAAGTGTAAGGTCCTGAGTTTGATTCCCAATTAATTATAGACAAATAGCAGTGACTTGATAAACAATGCAAATTATTATGGACTTTTTAATCAAAATTTTACAAAAAAAACCTTTCAGGCAAATTGCAGAGGTAAATTTCTTTTTTAAAGCATACATGTATCATACAAGTATTATTTTAAAAGGAATGTATACCTACATGGGTACATATGCAGAGAAAAATGTTGGGTGACCTATGCACCAGTGTTAAATGTCATCCCATTAAGATTATCCTAGGTGAATTTTTCAGGCTAGAAATATATAGCCATTATGGTAAAGAAATGCTAAAGAGATGTACAAATCTCTTTGTTTCCATTGAGAAAGCTATAAATGCTTAGTGTACGACTGTTATGAAAATTAAAATATTATTGTACTGATGTAGGAATAGAGAGTCAGTGGTAAAAACACACCATCCAAGCAAGTCCATTTAGCATAATAATATGGCATTGAAAATCACTGAGAAATGTTAAAAGATTGCTTAACAAATGGTACTTAGAGAAAGGAGCCATGTGGAAAACTAATGGTATTACTCTACCTCATACTTTACAGAAAAACAAATTCCAAAAGTATTAAATATACAATTTTTGAAATAAGACTATAAAAAATGAGAGGAAAATGAATTTTCTCCTTAGTTCTGGAAAGAACAAGGTTATTCTCAGCTCACAGGCAGAAACCTTAAAGCAAAATCACCCTAAGGAAAATGAAAAACACCAACAAATAGAAGACATAAACGATATTATCCTCATTTAATTCTATAATAGATAGATCACATAAATTGACAAGAAAAAGATAAATATCACAGTAGAAAACTAGAAGTGTTCGAAAGGTAATTTATAAAAGATGGTCATTATTAGCTAACAATTACTTAAGGCATATCGTGGGCCAGGCAAGGTGCCAAGTGCTATGAACTCTTCAAAATAAACCTCTGAAATAGGTTCTGCTAAACATGCCCATTTCTAGGTAAGAAAATTGAGAATTAGCCAGGCTTTGTGGCGTATGCCTGCAGTCTCAGCTGCTCAGAAGGCTATGACGAGAGGATCATGAGTTCACCACCAGCCTGGTGAGCCCCATCTCGGGGTGGGAAAAAAAAAATCCCTGAGATTTAGAGAGAGGTTCCACAGCTTGGCAAGTTCTGAGTCCAAGCTCATAGTATATTTTTCTCTCTCCATCATCAAAGAAACTTAAATAAGAACAAGAACAACATACTTGAATAGATTTTAAAAAACTGCACACTTTTTTGAATCCTTTATTTTTGACGATAAAGATTGAATATATTTATAATCAGAAAAATGGTAATTACTTTTTGACAAAGAAACAGGAAATGGATGAATGACACACTATAACTGATGGTAAACTTTCAGCAAAAAAAAGACAGGATTCATAAAGAAGAATGAGACTAATGACTTTCTAAAAATGTTCTGGGTGGATTCTTTGTTAAGAAGTTAGTCTGTTTTGTGCAGAAACATGAAAATAGAAAAGACAAGACATAAATGAGAAATGTGACAACTCTGTCAAATTATGTAGCAAGAAACAGGGCAATATGTCATAATTTTAAAGTGCTAATGTCAAACACAGGGTTCATAAAGAAATTATATATATGTCTCTAGAAGACAAAGTATTTTTGACAACCTCTCCAACTCCCACGCTGGTCCCAGTCATACCTCTCCCGTCCTGCTCCCTGCCACAGCATTTTAACCGTCTCTCCCTTCTACCTATGCCACTCTTGACCCAGGACCTAAAAACACAGCTCCTCCTTTTACATTTCTTCCACACTTTCCC